>JAQJVL010000146.1:574084-725661 GCA_035578905.1 Stictocephala bisonia
TCAAAGTACAGTAAGAGTTTTTTATGTTATATACTGGCTAATCCTCTCAGGTAAGTTTGTAATTTACCATATCCTCTAGACGTTTAATCATCGGCCGAGTGTCCATTAAGCGGAGGGGGGGGCTGGAATGATAATGTATCTGGTAACTTTTGGTCTGATTTCTGGCTAGCAAAAATTGATTCTCCATAAGACCAATGTTAATTTCTCAAATCAAGCGAAATCGTAGATCCAATGGTAGTCCTTAAAAGCATATGTTAATTAGTCGATTTTAACAATCTTAATTTTCACGCATTATTGAAATAATTGACAATGTTGATTGCTTATTTTTTTTCAGTTTGTTGGAGAACTAATTATTGTTTTATAATGATGAACAGTTTTACAGCACATGTATCACAAACTTTAAAATTAAAAACTGAAATACACCAAGCAATCATCATTCTTTGTTGCAATACCTACGAAATGACACATCAAGAATGAGTTTATCAAAAAAGGTCATAATAAATCAGTTAATTAATATAAAATTGATCTTTTTATGGAGATTGGATCAAAGATGGCTGTTCACTCCAGCCCCCATTTAACCTATAAAATAATTATTGACTAACTATAAACTTTAAATATTAAACCAACGACCACTTGCTTGCCCATTAATAAAGAGGTACGAAAATAATAATTAATAGAGGTATGATAGTTTTGTTTGTAGAGAAGTCATATATTTGTAATCAAATTTGTTTATTATACTAGAATCTATTTTTAACGTACTTGATGACAAAATACGTAGTCTAGAGTATAAAACAATCACACATAATTTATTTTAATCTATTTCGCTTTGTCATTTGTGATAGATAAACTAGCCAGAATTAGTCCTGTAACATACATTGATATGAGTAACAGGGTTGCTCAAAATTGTAACACTAAAAACGTAGCATTAGTATTTGGACTGCCTTATGAATTTTATCCGTCCATTTTGAATGTTGCATTCAGTCATTACTTACTTCAATGTAATTATGTCGCTTTTATAAATACACTGTGCCTTGTAAATAATAATCAAACTAGATCCCTTCCTTGCCATTACAGGTTAACTTCTACTTTTGTATTTTTGTCCACAGTTTCATGTTTAACTAATGAAAACTAACAAGTTTTCCTGTGTGGAATGTGGTATTTTGTTTATTTCTAGTCCAAGAAAGTCTTAATTTATGGTGAATGAGTAGTTTATTTCCTTATATTTTAATTCTTATTATTTATTGTTATTTGTCTTTACAACCATGTCTTTATTTGTGATTTGATAAGGTTAACAATATTTTGTATTTTTTAAGAATATATAACACGATTTTTTCAGTTATCTAAATTGAATTATAATAATTTTAAAGTTAAAACATATGTTTAAGCCACTAGTGTCATAACTGTCATCTAGATCTTCCGCTATCAGCTGTTTCAAGGTTCTATCTACACTTGTCATGTCTATGAACTTTTTTCCCCTCACACATAAATATTCTGCTAATGTTACTGGTGATAGAATCAGTATTGTAAAAAGTACCTAGACACACTCATTACCGGAAGAGCTAGATCATAGTAAGTTAATTAAAATTATCATAGTAAACGATAATAATCATTTTGTTTTTTTTAAGATTTTCTACGTGGAGATGGTATGGTAATATTTTTTCTAGTAATTTAAGATTCTCTGGATTTGAGTTTAAAACTTGTAATTATATATCAAACATTTTGATCTCATTATTTTGTATTTTGGGCTCACTATGTGAATTTTTATGTGTGTATAAAAAGTGTATGTAGGAAAGACCTATATTTTACTTGTAAATTTAAAGAAAAGACATTTCTTAATTACTCACAATTTTGTAGATGTTAATTGTCTTATTTCAACACTACTTAATTTTTCCCTTACAAACTCTTGTATTGTTTATGTAAAACCATTTCTACACTTAAATTTATAATTAACTGTGATAATTCAATTGGTATAAGATTAGTTAATGGTTATAAAAATGATAATTATTTATCTAACTTTTTAAAGTGATAATAAAAGATTATATTTGTGTGCTTTAATGCAGGTGGTTAGAAGTGTTGTAAAAATGTTGCTATGTTCTTTGTAAAAATCTGATTTGGACTATTTGTACTAATTTTAAAGGATTAATTTTGATTCAGTTTCATATTGAATCGTAGAAAGATCAAACAAGTAAAAGTTATAAAAAAATTTTAATATAATTTAAGTACAAACCAGTACAAATATTACATCGATACGTTTCGGTAAATTTACGTTTACCATCCTCAGACCAGAGGTGGTCATGAAATAATTACTTGTTTTGTATGACACTTACTTGTTTATGATATATTTTATGTGTTTTTAAAGTCCATACACAGTAGAAACTCGATTAACCCAAATCAATAATTTAAGGTTCAATAACTGAAATAGTTTAGGACTGAGATAAAAATTATTCTGAAGTATAGTTAAGAACATGTATACAGATTAACAATGCATGGAATGGTTTGTAAGTATTTAATTTTCTGAATTTCTTGTCCTGCGTACGACTGCTTTGTCCACTACTGGTTTACCACTACTGCGTACTGCTGCTTTGCCCTGGTTTACTCCACTGTCGAATATTGTGCTTCCGTGTGGCGTAATAGTACACATGTACAACAGGTTGATGTACAACTAAATAGGGCGATGAGGGCAATCAGCGGCTCCCTCATTTCAACCTCTGTACCACAGCTTCCAGTGCTGTGGTACAGAGGTTCAAAAAGATCCCATCTACTCCGAATCTTCCCATTTTGCAAGATACATCACCCCGTGCTGAGTGACTTAAATCTAGAAAACCACCTCTTTGACTGGCTTCCCAGTTATGCTCAAACGAATATTCGCCAAAAACCAACTGGGCCATAACTTGGTATTAATATGTCTGACGGCCGAAACGTTTTTCTGGTACCAGACCTTATGACTGTCATCGGTGGAATGAACCTTCCTCGTAAGGAATGGACTAAGTTGAGACTCTTTTGCACGGGTATTGGAAGGTATAACTACTGAAAATTTAAATGGGGAATGGCAAATGATCAGTCACTTGGTTGCGGAGTTGAAGTTCAAACTATGGATCACTTAGTAATGAGTGCCCATTGCGTTTTTTTCAGGGGGATTAGCTGGTTTTCATTCAATCGGAGAAGAAGGTGTTGGAATGGTTAAGAAGGTGTTGGAATGGTTAAGAAACCTGAATTAGCTTTGACGGGAGATCAATAATTAAACACTAAAACTCTTGCACTATGTACCTTAGATTTTATTTTATTTAGACATGGTTTATTACTCTAATTTTAAATCTTTTATAAGTTTGTTAGTTGCCTATGAAAGCCGTACGATATATATTCAAGCCAGAATATTAGCTGCTCTGTTATGAAAATAGGATAGAGGTAAATCAATATTTAAAAAATTGAATATGTAAAGTTCAAGCAGATTTGAAATCACATTGACACATTCGAGGAGAAAGGAGAAACCTCAGCACATAATTTGATTTGGTTATATTGTTGCGTTTAATTTATAAAATAGACTACTCATAAATCTACTAAAACATTTAAGAATAGTCCTTCATTTTTTTCTGTATGTATTTGTTAAATTTCGTGGCATTTATATTTAATTTTACACTACATTATTTCTGTAGTTACAATCAAGTTAATTAAATTTTCTTTATCTTTAGCACTGTTCCAAGTTCTTGGATGATTGAGTTTCTATTGTATTGGTAGTGAAAAGTATTGTGTGTTTGTTATTTATGATAGTTAATTTTCTTTACCTATTATAAATAATATGTTTCCAGGGACAAAAAAAGTATTAAAACACATTTTTATTTATGATGCAGTATTCTTACCAATGTATTTTTTATTATGTATTTTAAACTTTACTTTGCACTGAATCAATTTTATACTTTTGTTAGCTATACACTGAGTCTTGTTAAGTTAGTTGCAAATTAAATGAAACAAAACGCTAATGGAGTTTGGGTTATATAAACAATAACTCTTGTAATTTCTTTTTAAAAAAATATGTTGAAAATTACCTTACATGATCATCTTAAATTGTAGATGAGAAAACACATTGTACCTAAAGTTGGTCAAGTCTATGATTATCTATAGTTTTTTTTCTTTGTAATCCTCGTCCAACTAAGGGAAGTATGAATATATAAGTTCTCAGTATGTTAAAATAATTACAGTTAATAATATTTGAAAAACCAATCTCTCTCCGGAGAAATAATAGTTTCACCTGAACTAGTGGGTTTGTTTGCAAAAATTATGATAAATGTACTGGTCAAAACTTAACAACTGCAGTATTTATAGGAATTAGCAGTGATACAAATTTCCAAGTCAACATATTTTTAGAAATGTTGGTAATGATCACAAGCAAATCTTGGTTACATATTATTAGATAAACAAGACTCTAGTGTAGTACTTTTAATGTAATTGTTTAAAGTAACCTGTAAATTTGTAGTTACTTTTTCAAATAATAAGATATATTTAGAAACTGCTAACACTTTAAACTTATCACATATTTTTCACATTATAAAGGTAACTGTCCTACTTACAAATTCACATTTTCAGACAAATCTGAACTTTAAGGGTCACAATGTTGCAACGTTTGTCTTGCTTTGTAGATGTACAAACGACCTGCACCAAAGATGATAGATACATACCTGTATCGTATGTCTTCACTACACGTCACACCAGTTTGTGCCATGTAGTTTTGTATATATTGCCTTAATGGTTTTGTAATTACTTTTAAATAAAGTGCTAATATTGAATCTTTGCGTTTTTTTCTTCCTTTTGAACGTTTATGAATTGTAGTATAATATGAGTATGGCTATCTAAAGTACATAACCAAAGTTATTTTAATATTTTTTTTTTTTTTTTTTTTGTAAACCAGAAAGTGAAATAACAAAATTTTGACTTAAATTGTTTCACACTTTACTACAACGTGAAAAGAATGCCATCTGATTATGAAATGTTTATTGCCTGCTCGAAGGATACTGCGAGACAACTATTATAGGAGGGAGGGGGCTTTGTCATTGTGTGTGTACTGCCACAGAGAAGAAATGAACAGAGGTCACAAATAAAAGTGTGTCAAGTAGTTATTTCTCCAGTTTGCCATGCTGATGAGAAGGACCTTGCTAGTCCCTCCCTTAATCCCCCCATATCCACAAGGATAAATGTACTAATTATTACTACTGATTTGTAAAATTGTAGAATAGTAATAATCTATTCATAATTGCCATTGTGGCCATAAGAAAGCGACCTCTGTTTATATTTTATCTGTGGTGTCGTGCAGTCAACAGTTAGACTATGTTGTCTCATTTGGCTGTAGTCTGTAGAGATTTTCCCGTGCATGCACCCGTCTTTGGCTGGTCTTTCCCTTTTTCTTAGCTTTAACTTTTTATAACCAAGTTTGACGATTTCATATTTAGTATAGAATTCACTTCTGATTCAATTGTTGAAAATAACTTTTGTCAATTTATTATATTTCAGCCGAAATGTTATTTAAATATTTGTACATTTTAACAACTAATTCTGTGTAATCTGTAATGTTCCTATTTCAGACAATTTTCCTTGG
Source organism: Stictocephala bisonia (assembly GCA_035578905.1). Classification (NCBI taxonomy): domain Eukaryota; kingdom Metazoa; phylum Arthropoda; class Insecta; order Hemiptera; family Membracidae; genus Stictocephala; species Stictocephala bisonia. The sequence continues at coordinate 579,672 of JAQJVL010000146.1, forward strand.
TTATGTTCATACTGCAGTAGGCCTATTATATTAGTAATTTTTCATTTTGTAAGGAATCGATAACTGTTTTTGTCTATAAATAGTGAATGCTGACTCTAGCTACAGGTACCGATTTTTATTTGTCTAGGCCTCCTAATCAACCAGAAGCAAGCTTATAATGGTTAACCTTTTTACGAAATGGGTTAGGTCTCATAAACGTCAGATAATTGTGTCCCTAGTGTATTTAAAATGTTGGGTACAATTTGGTAAACCCTAAAAGAACAATAAATTTGTAATATTGAGTGGTGTTTTGTGGATATCTAAATATGTTGTAAATTCCAGTATGTGTGACTTAATTATGCATTCTCTTTGGGTTTTAAATAAATGACAAGTTTTATAGGAATATATACACACTTTTCTATGAACGTAACTAATTTTCTTTAGCAATAATGTAATCTCTTAGTACAGTATTTATTTAATGTAGTACCTAAAGCATCCTGTGATAACCATTTGTCAATATTTTTCTAACATTATGTAATTATTAATCTAATAACAATATTTCAACTGATGGGCTTAAAGTATTTGAATTTATTAGGTTTCAGATAAAAAATAGTTTACATAGTGCTTTGATTATGCACTACCACTACTTTTTTCCCCTTAATTCACTACAGCTTGATAAATATTCTATTGCTCTATAAACTGTTACCCAATAATTTTTACATCCACTGTGGTATTCCTTATCCGATATAGCTGGCCTTATCGCATTCCAAGAACTTAAACACCATAGTGCATTCGGTAAGTCAATCATTGAATTTTACCAGTTTGTGATCAACTTTAGTAGCAACCTAATTTAATCATAATTGCATTAAAAAAAAGTAGCGGTAGTGAAGCAACGAGAAATGCCCATTTCTCGTTACAAGAATGTGAAATAAATAAATAATTTAGTCTTTATGCATGAAAATTATTTATTATTTTTCCTTCACATTTGTTTAAAAGTTACAAGGAAAGAAAGAGTCATTCCGGCTTGGAATTAAGAGTATTGTTAAAAATAATAGGCATTTTAAGAGTAAAATTGCAACTGGGCTCGGCCGGGATTTGAACCCGGGACCTCTCGCACCCTAAGCGAGAATCATACCCCTAGACCACCGAGCCACGACTTACGTCGTGAGATAAGTCTATTTTTGCATAAATTTAAATGTCTTGTAACTACAAATTTGTTGGCAATATAGTATTATCCTCAATGTCAAATTGTTACAGCAACTACATTCTTATGAGACAGTCCTTTTGGAAGGTTAGTTGTTGATGAGAAACTTTTGAAATAATTATATTGAAAGGCGTTAAACTACAATGGTATTAGTTGTAACAGAATATGATGAACAGGACATTTTTGTGTATTTACGTTTTTCATTATAATCATGTAATTATTTTGAACCACAGATACAGTGTTAATAATTATTTGTTACGGAAAAAATGGAATTGGAAAGAAAAGTACTGTATTGTTGTAAAAGATGTGTTATCAACCAATCTTATTACATGGTGTGAGAACGTGGATATGGACAAAAGGCGATTACAATTTACAGTCAGCAGAAATTAGATTTTTAAGAGGAATAGAGATTAGCAGAAGATATGTGAGGAACGAAGTAATCAGAGAACAGTTGAAAATGATATCGTTACAAAAGACAATGGAAAGAAGAAGGCTACAATAACATGTGAGAGGTTGGGAAATAATAGATTGCTAAAGATAGCCCTGGAGAAAGAAGAAAGAGGAAGAAGATCAAGAGAAAGGTGTGTGGACCAAGTATGGAAGGATGGATGTGAAGAGAAGAGGAATGGAGAAAAGACAAGTGGAGGAAGAGGAAACCTGGAGGGATAGACAAAAATGGAGGAGGCTGTGAAGGCGACCCTTGATAACGGAAACTTCAACGGATGATGATGATGATAGGTTCTATGCTCAGTCCTCTTAATACCGACACGGCGTCTGCTCAATGATTGCTATCGACGTGCCCACTACTAGAGAAGTTAGGGGTGACCATTTTGATTGGTAGTCAAGTTCCAGATGTTTCGTAGGGAAGAGAACTGAGTATCAGGCTTATCAGTTAGCTCAGGCTGGAAATCATACCAATACTACGGGGTTCGGATTCCACTAAAAGCTGTAGGTCCTTTAGTTGCCCTGGTTATTGGGCCATTAATAAAAAGCTCTTTCTAAAGAACAGTCAACCTTGGTAAGAAACAATGACTACACTCGTTCATCTACCCTTATTCGCACTTCAAATTCTTCTACATCTCTACGATCGGCGTTTTACTAATGGATCATGCTAATTTAAATTTTGCATGAATCATTAACGTATCAAAAATAAAATATTGGATCTTCAAAATATATTCGATTTTAAAAAAGGTTAAATCAAAATTCACGTTATTCTTCGTCAGAATGCAAATCATGCTCTCAATCAGGAACATTCTTAACTAAATCAGAAAAAATAAAACTAGACATGTAGAAATCTTCACTTCCAACTTGTAACTTACATTTACATATTGTAGAAATTACTGTTGCCAAAACGTTGTTCGAGGTGTATTAAATCGAAGGTCCAAAAATTTCATTGATTAGATAAGGGCAAGTCCAAAACTTGGACTTCCAAGTACTTAAATAACAGACAAAATTAATAGATATTTACAAACTTTGAGCTTGTGTAGGTTCTTTTGTATTATTGTTCATGATATTACAGCTTCTTTTTTAAGTTAGAAGGAAATCTTTGAAAGACACTAGCTCCAGCTAGTCGTGTGGGATTTTTACCCACTGAAACCACTTTTTTTACCACAGAAATTTGTTAAATAAACCTAATTACTAAGCGCAACACTTGTCTAATTCGCGAAGCTTTGGTTTCTCGATGTAACCACCAGAGACCAGCAGATGTAAATACAACTAGTGATTTCATTCTGTGTATAGATATCTACTTCCACAATTCTCCACTAGGTTGGGCTAGCTGTACTGAAAATTAATGTACAGCGTAAAACGAGTTGCGAAAGGGCTTACTTCAGGTATTTTTTTATCATGATTTTATTTACTTACGATAAAAGGTAGGCCTAAAATATATAAAATTATTTAAGACACTAACTGTTCCGATAGTAAATATTGTGTTTTTATTAAATTAATGTGTAACAATGTTAATAGACCATACATTGCAAGTGTGGCCATTACTATTGTTATTTCTACATGATAAATACGGTAAATTATACTTTCAAATTGAGTTTATGAGTTATTTGACAAAATATATTTATCCCAAAAATATAAATTAAAAAGTAATATATTTGATGGACCAACATAACTTTTATCTCGTGCAGAATAATCCTACAACGTGTAGCCTAATTGTATACAGTATAACAAAATTTTTAATAAAACTGGTGATAAATTAAATCCTTGTATAGATAAGAAGACTATGTTTTTAATTGTCTGAACAAGTTGTGGCAGAATTGGCATTTTATCATTGTGGCTTGGGTATGATAAAAATTAAAAAATGTAAAAGTTAAACCTTGTTAAACACTACTGCATTTTTTATGCTAGTCAACTGTGCATATAATATATTTCACGGATGTCAAAATATAACAAAAAACTGTAATGAGCCCATCATAATTATTTTACCAGCCTACCGTTGAAATGTTTTCGTCAGAGTAGAGTAAACAAGTTGGTGACATTTTTTTAAGTATTATGGAATCTATCGAACATTCATAAAACCACACAAACGTGTGTTCAAATAGTTTTATAAATAATATTTTTAAAATTATGTGAATAGTTTTCAGTTTTTAGTTTTATAATTATTCAGTAGTAAAAGGTGGCCTTATTTCAAATTATCAATTCATTTGAGTGAAATGAAGTCGAATTCAAGACAGATTTAGGTTCTGTTCTGACAACTAGAGCCAGTTTTTCTTTTGTCTCATATAAAGAAAACATGTTATTAATAATATTAATATAATATTAATAATGTTACTTTATATTATTAATATTTATTGATTGTTTATATTTGTTTTATAATATTTTATTTACTTTTTTTGTAAATTTCTTTCAATTCACATTTCTTACTAATATCTACAGTACTTATTTACTATTTCTTATTATCAGTTGTTTTGTATTAATTAAAATTGAAATGTTACAAATATTATAAGCATGAAATAAGTGTTAAAATATGTATGGTATTTTCTCATTTAGCTAAAGGACGGTAAAAACTGTGGTAAACCTTTTTTTATAAATGCATTTATAAATAAAATGCTAGGTACTTTCTTTCGGCAGATTTGCTAAATTTTAAGAAAACCAATTAACGATTCAAGTTATTTGGTTCAATAAACCAAACGTCATTTACCGGCGTTTTGATGGAGTTGTAAATAAATGTAATAATATAATATAGAGAATAAATTTTGTTTAATAAATAAGACATTATAAGTATCATTTAGCAACTCACTCAACAAGTAGTCTGTACAAAACTAAAATATTTATATTCTACTACATTTAATACTTTTCTTGAGTTTCATTAGTGCCTAGTACATTACGACTTTCAAGAATCAAAAGATAATAAATATATATGAATGAATTAAATTAGCAAATAACTTATATACACCTGATTTTAAATTTAAATATTCTTTTCAAGTCTATTGAAAACAGAAAATGTCTACAAAGAAGTAGCCTACAAATAACGAAGTATAACGCTTAATCAAATGGCTGCAACCCTGAATGATAATAAAATAATGTAAATTTAAAAAATGAAAATATAAGTAAAGGAAGAAATAGTATCAATTACATATAGTCAGAATACATAGGAAAACGGTCACAAAATCATAATACTTAATGAACAATGGATATCAAATGACACTAAAAATTAATAATAATAGCACCAGCGAAAAATGAAAAAAAAACCTTTCAAAATTTTACTATAGTGGCATTTAGAAATTAAATTGTAATGATTGACAGTCTCTATACGGGACAAACTGGCTGTTATTTCATAACAAGATTTTTTTTAAACATATCAAAGCACTGGAAACCTAAATATAACACTCATGCAAAGGTGTATTTGTGCCAAGTTTGCCAAGTTTCAACGTCTAAAGCCAGGTAATAAATAAAGAGTATTTGGCTTTTAAAATATGTTGTGATAGTACTCTTTTATTTATCAGCAATTAATAATTATCTACCCATCCAACTTTACAACCCTTCAAAATACTCCATAGTTTTAAAATAATTTCACTGTGTTTTAAATTTTAAAAAATTTTAATTATTTTTAGCAGTTTTGTTTGGGGAAACATTTTCAATGTGGTAATTAAAACATTTTTTTCATCTAATGAAAAATATATGTTTTCTTCTGTTAGTCTTGTTTTTGAAAGAATTTATCTCTAATTTATTTGCTTATTGTTTACTAAAATGATCGGCCCATAAACAGCCAATTATAAGTTGTGCACAAAATGGATGTTTAAGCTTCTATAATTGAAAAAAACACACACACTCTTCTTTTACGCCCACCCACCCATACTCTTACATTTCCCCATACACTTATAGAGGTATTGAACCAATATAACTATTCTACAAAGGGATACAAAAATGTAGAAATTCGGACTCAATTTTTAAATTTTTTGGGCCTGATTAATTGAACCTCAGAATACCATTACGTTTTTAAAGCTACTATTTTAGTAATTTTAGTCTTCAGAGAAGACGTTTTCCGTAAATGTGAAAATTATATGAGTGGTAAGTAATACAGTTTAGGCTTACTTTGTGTTCAGTAGTCGAGTCCCTGAACAACTTTGGACCTGAGGATAACGGCTCCGATTAGGGACTAAGAAATAATGAAAAAGTTGGGAAAGAAAATACCATCAGCAAATCACTGCATCCAATATTATGAGATGGAAATTCTCAATATTATGAGATGGAAATTAGATATTTCACAAAATACATTGGCTTAGTCATAAGATACAGACAGCACTGGTCTACTCTCTAAAGTCCATTTCTGTCCATTTCTGCGTCACAAACTCAGTTACAGAATAAAATGGATGCTTGATTAAGAATTCCTGCAGAGTCTTTTTAAAATCTTTCTTGTCAAGTTGTCTAATTTCTAACGGAATTTTATTATACAATTTACTAGCCATTATTAGTGGACTCTTATCACTTTTAATTAGTCTAACCTGAGGCAGGTTTACATCATTGCAATATCTTGTCTCATGGCTATGGATCGCTCCTCTCAGCTCAATTTTGTTTAAATTTGCTCTTAGGTAGAGCAAACATTGCAATATATATAAAGAGTAGAGGGTTAGTATTTTAAATTTTAAAAAAACCCCTCTGCAATGTTCAAATTTATTAATCTTAGCCATAATTCGTATGGCTTTTTTTTGTAATAAAAATACTTCCTGAGCATGAGAGGAGCCTCCCCATACAATAAGGCCATATGACAAGTGAGGTTGAAAAAGCCCAAAATATGCCTGCCGGAGACTATCCTCATCGATTTCCCCGCAAAGTCGTTTTAAGGCATACACACTTTTGCTTAATATTTTTTTTATTCTAATTATGTGGTGATGCCAATTTAGTAGTTGGTCAAATATTATACCAAGAAAAGGAGGATTAATATTGATATTATCAGTGCTAGGTATTTCTTTTAAGCTGAACACCACAGTTTTAGTCTTTTCCGTATTTAGGGCCAATTTATTTGCAGCCAACCAATTTCCAACAATATCCAAATTTGATTTTGAGTCCACTATCGCCTGGCTGCAATTTTTATGTCTAGTGATGACAGTAGTGTCATCCGCATAGAGTATTACTCCTGCAGGCACATTAACACTGAGGTCATTAATTCGTCATTCGTCATTCGTCGATCCGAACAAAAAGAAATATATGCAAGATGGCTGTGGAATCTACTACAACTCAAATACCCGAAGTCTGGGTCCGAAGAAACCGATTTGTTCAAACGTTAATGACAATAATTAATATTAGACATATTGTAGAAGAAGTTGTGAATAAACGTTAATATAACAAGCCAGAAATGAAGAAACAAAAAGAGGAATAAAAGCAGAATATAGTATTGTGAACGTTCAGTCCAAAATGAAAACTTCTTAAGTGGTTTTAACATGTGAATAATTGAGGGAAATGACCCGAACTAGAAGTATGTTAGTGGAAGCTAGATGAACGAAAATTTGGATAGCAGATATAAGGAGAAAGAAATGGATAGAAGAGATTTCAATGTAAACTGGCTGGATATACAAGTATGACTCTGGAAGAAGCAGCTAAAGAGAAAAACTGCAAACAAGTTTACTAAATTGAATCGTACTTTTTAATTAATTATATTCTGTTTCCTTTCTGTTTAGAAGTAAATGCCGGTATGGGCTAGCTAGGGCTTCGGACCGCAGAGAGAAGTTTCCAAGGTTCGTATCCCCAAGGTTCGTAATCCAAATGGTCGGTACTTCTCTAATTGAATAAAGTGCACGAACAGGCATAGGTCCATAAATTAATTACTTCTTAAATAAAAATAGGCCTTTAGAAATTTTCCTTATAAAAGAGAATTTTTGAAATAAACATAAAAAACACCATTAATTCTCTCATATTTATATTATCCAACTACAGTATTCACCAAGATAATGTTAAATAGTTTGCTGAACAGTCGGATACTGACTACGTTTATCATTTTTCTAAACTGTCCGTAACATAATAGTTTGCTGTTCCTTTCTCAATATGGAATCCTAACCACGTATTATTGGTCTGATGTTCAGAAGCCTGATACTCAGTTCTCGTCTCTACGCAACATCTGACCATTGACTACCACCCGACACGAACACCCCAGACTTTTCAAGTTGTGTCCACGCTAATCACAACCATTCAGTGGACACTGTGTCGGTATCAAGAAGACCGATTATATCGCCTATCGCCAACAATCCCTACAACATTTTGTCCCCAATTAACCAACTAATGACGACTATAATTGAATAAATATGCAATTAATTCAGTTATTATTAACACTAACATATTCGTAATTTTTATCGTCAATTCTGTTTAGTACATAACAGCTGTAGACATAATGAATTTGTATCACATTTGAATAATATGATCGGTCGAGTCAACTGTAAATAGGCGTGACGATCGGTCGGCGGTGGTAAATTGAATACGTTATATCAATTTAAACGTGAAATCAGCCCAGGCCCTTCAACCCTTGCCGGGCTATTATGGCGAATGCAAACACGGCGTTTTTTAAAGCGTTTAATCGGACAGGCGTTTGTCAAAAGTGGACCGAGCAATCCGACCTTTAGTCCGAGAGGGAGGGGGTTATTCAAATGACGTGAATAGAGATGTGACGAGTAGCGCCGAGCGGAGGCGCGCTAATTTGTGGAGGGGGGCGTTAAATATTCAAACACCCGCCGCGCTAGCTCGAGTTGCAGCCGTCCGCGAGTGAAAAACAACTGACACATTGTTGAATAGTAAATACACTTGAAAGCCGCTGTTTCTATGGATGTTGAACGTCCCGGTAGGGTTAAAACAACACTCAATAGTAGAAAAGGATTTTATGCAAACGAGTGCAAAACGTTTTGTTATACGCACATAGAAGAGGGAAACAGAGATTGTATTCAATAGTACGCTAAACGTGTGCCGGTAAGATATTTCTCCATTTTGCCAGGCGTATGGAAGCGCCAGAACCTTGTCAGTCCCTTCCCTACCCACCCAAATAGTTCAGGATGAATGTAGTAATTGTCAGTGATGAAGTGGCACACGCTATACAGTATATATTTGACAAATTATAAGAAAAGTCGTATTTATATGATATCTTAAAATGCCTACAATAGCTAAGAACATACAATTGACTATAACTGAGCTAACGGAATAACACTGCGCCTTCAGGATTTTTTTTTATTACGAAAAATTATAGGTAAAATAAAATAGAAGAAATAGTAACATTATTTTTATAAATTTAATTAATTATTTTACAATAGAACATACAAATGTATTAAGAATTCTTATGGAGGTTTACTATCATAACATTATTTTTTAAATTTAATAAGTATTCCAAAAATCACATAGGGAGAAATTAAAAAATATCCATATATATATATATATAATATATAATATATATATATATATATATATATATATATATATATATATATATATCAACTGTTTATAAGCGGATAATCAGCAAATGCGTCTTCTTCTGCCTTCTTCATCAGGTTGATGTTTAGCTCGTGGAGTTCTAGTGTCATCAGCTGAGCGGTGTCATCGTAACCATGTTCTGACGTAGTCCTATGGTTTCCATTTCCGGATATTTAGGCCATTCAACTTGATAAACATTAATGCTGATACGTACTTGAAAGTCAGTCTTGTTCTAGTTGGCTGTATTATTATGTTTATTTGACTAAACCCCGATCACACTCTGATATAAACTGCAAAGAACCAGTTTAAGAGCAATTGATCAGTTGGTTTAATTCTTTTGGATTGACCATGCTGTCAATGCTTGGTGACCTTACCAATCAGTCGTTACTGTTTTAAGTAATTGGATATCCAAATCGTGCCCAAAAATGACAAATTTTGTTTATGTGCAAATTAAGTTCATTAGCACACTCATAAAGTTCTCTGTGGTTTTCAGGTCATTTGCTGTGAAGAGTGTTAAGTTTTTAAATAAAAATGTGAAAGTAGTTAACAACTCCTGCATCACTGATATTTTATTTGTGATCAACATCAATCTAGTTTACAGATGTTTTTATTGTTTTATTATTGACATAAATCATTTTATACCAAATTAATACCGAGCAAAACTTTGGTCATTTTTTTTACCTTCAGAAAACCAGTGTGAAAACGTCATTCCCACACTTTCTCGCCACTGGTAATTGTAGCTGCTGAGGTATAAATATGTACATCAGTTTTATTCTGTTAATAACTGCCTCTGAGGCGTTCGCCGTGGCCTTAAGGAAGCGACCTCTGTTTCCTTTTCCCTGTGGTTATAGGCCTACGTCTCTTCATATGGAAGTATTAGGTCAGAAACAGATTTACAGTTTGTTCATGTTCATTCTTAAACGATTGTTTACAATGAGAAAAGTGTATTTAATAGATATACATAATTCTTTAATCTCTTTTTACTGGAAAAGATTATAATTTAATATGTAAAAGGATTAAAACAATCCCAAGTTTCTAATATCAGTCAGCATAATTAACTATCAACTAGTCCTCCATAATATCCATGCTTTTTAAAATAATAATATTAATAACATTTATTGCAAGAGACATTACATAAAATGTATTGCAATCGTCAACTAACCTATAAAATATATAATAATTTCCATTCATACACAAACACACAGGTCATTCAGACATACAAAACAGATACACTTTCACACACGTTCAGACTAGTAGCATCCTCCTCCACTAAAATACTCAGGTATATTTTGTTAGGCCTTAAAGGTAAACAATACCCTTTACTTTGGGTAAACGAGTCCCCAACTGAGGTACTTTACTCGTCGGTACTTCACTCGTTGAATAAAGTTCACGTAAAACTTGCAGGCCCATGTGAACTACCTCAATCTTAAAATAATAGATGGTTCCAAAGAATTGGCACAACCTTCCCCCCTATTAAACACTAACAAATCAAAACTTTGAAAATTACCAGTTTGATTCCCAAATATGTTTTTTTCTATACCCTTTTTACGTTTAAATTATTCATATGTTTACGTTTTTTCAGAATGAAAAACGTTTTAATACCTTCAGTTATGTGTTAAAAATCGTAGTTATAAAAAAATTAATTTGTACGTTCAACGGTTTTGTCCTAATACTGATTTAAAATCAGCTAAATTCGCCACTTGAAAAGACCACGAGTTCTAATGTAGTGGTTAAATTTTTTTTATAAATATTTTCACTGTCTCAAGGGAAGGTACATTAGCTTAGTTTTGATTATAAAATTGGGAAATAATTAACTCACCGAAAACCGATTGCACCACCTTAAAGAAAACCGGCCGACTTTTCACTACAAGGTCTGATCTTATTATAGAGAATTATATTTATTCATTAAAGTAGATTGTTCTTTTCATTACAACTAAACTAAATCAGACAGATGACACTTATTACACACACACGCACACGCGCACACACAGGTTGAATATTTCAGAGCTCACTGTTCTACAAATTTCCTAACTGTTAAACGACCATTGTGTAGGATTATTACTGAAACTATTCTACAACACATGACTTCTGACTATCGTAATTTAAATGTTGCTAGTAACTTAAATTGTGGTCTTAGTTTACATGTTTAATATTCTTTAATTTAAATGAGAGGTCGACCTCCTTTTAACCTTTTTCTGCCTATTTCCCATAGACTATTGATATCAGTCGAGATCTTATCAGAGTAAGGGTCAAGTCCAGGACTTGAACCTGCACTCTCTAACTTATACTCAAAGTCTCATCGCTTTGATCGATAAGGGATCTCTACAGAATATATCAAAATATACCATACATTCATAACAATAGCTTTTATGGACTACAATAAGTTTCAACATAAACAATAAAAAAAAGGGAGAAAAAGAAAACCGAATATAAACATATTTCGAAGGTTTCAATTAGGTATACTGTAGTTGTTTTCGTTACGGTTTCCTACATATATTAGACAGATTCTTTTCACACGATTTTAAGGCTCAGAATAGTGTTAAGGACACATCCTGCTTTAACGCGATCGACGACGTGCGGTTATACCGTCTGCGGTCGTAGCTGACCGCACCATCCGGCCGCCATCTTGGTTGTGGTCTGCGGTCATACAAGGCCTTCCTATCTGCTTGCGGAGGACCTACAGCTCAGTAGCTTTGTAATAATGTTTTTCCAGATATGAAAGCTAGAATTCTAATCGTGTATTTGGTGTATTGGCATTGCTATAACGGTGTAGAAATATTGCTGGCGTGGTGGCTTCAGCGGCTAAGGTTTCGGACTGCGGAGGGAATGTCCAAAGTTCGAGTCCCCAACTGAGGTACTTTACTCGTCGGTACTTCACTCGTTGAATAAAGTTCACGTAAAACTTGCAGGCCCATGTGAACTACCTCAATCTTAAAATAATAGATGGTTCCAAAGAATTGGCACAACCTTCCCCCCTATTAAACACTAACAAATCAAAACTTTGAAAATTACCAGTTTGATTCCCAAATATGTTTTTTTCCATAACTTAAAAATCTAGTCAAGTTAGAGACATGTGGTTTTTACTAAAATATTTTAAATTTTAATTCACATCTTTCCTAAAAATTTTATCAAAATCGTTACAGCCGTTTTTGATAAATTTACATTTTTGTATGTGTTTTTCCATATACAAATTTTTAAAAAACTAAAATTTCAAAAAGTGAAAAATTGTCTGGAAATATTGGTTAAATACACCTAGGCCTACATACCAAATTCATAAAAATTTTATCCATACGGACAGACACCAACATTTATTTTTTCGAAAACTTTTTTGGGTTCAGGGGACCCTAAAATGAATTGTTAGACAAACTTGTAAAAAAACTTATTAAGTCAGGAAATAATGTATAATAATGGTAGTAGCACAGAGAAAAAGAAACAGAGGTCGCTTTCTTATATGACCGTAGCGAATGCTTCAGTGGTAGTTAGAAATATGTAGAAATAGTTACCACGTTTATCCTTGAGGATTTTGAGGGGAGTTGACAACGGTGCTGGTGCTGCCGTCCGCTCGGCGAACTGGGAAAATAACACATTGACACCCCGTTACTAAATACTTGTTCAACGAATGGGACCTCTGATCATTCCTTCTCTGCGGTAGTACAGTACATAGTAGGAGTCTCATTGATGCTGAAAGACTTGGATATGTTGTTGGCAAGTGATCCATAGTCAAAGTGTGTATAATCAACCCCAAAGCTTAGGGAAAAGAAGAGTCAGACAATTTTAAGACCTTGCTTAACACCAGATCGCATTTCAAGAGTGGTACGTGATTGTGCACGTTTGAATACAGCCTAATGTAAATGTTGCCTACAGTTCGTTCAATCAGCTATGGCCGCTGGAGGATTCCGTATACCACAGCTGGGTTCCCTAAAGTCTAGTAGCCATAGCTGACTGAACGAGTTCGTTCAGTACAGTTGTACATAATATTGATGTTCAACAGTCCCAAAATCAAGTTCAGGCGTAGGTTTAGGCCCCAGATTACAGTCCTGTGCATGAAGTGTGGACGTACAACATGTCTTTTTGTTATATTTATGCTAGAATCTGCAACTTAATTCCATTTCTTGAATTTCAGATATAAAGTTATAGTTTATTTGAAATTAACACACAACGTCATATTTATCTCATTAATTTTTATGAAAAAATTTAGCTTGTGATATGCTTAAAAATCCAAAATGCAGTAACACAGTGTCTCCCTTCAGAAATGCATTAATTCACCCCTTGTCTCATACATATAAGAAGGGCATAAACACCGAAATCAATTCAAGATAATATCGTCAACACAGAGGACTTGGAGACAGTAATCCTATCGGAACCATTAATGTCTAAATTAACTGTATAATCTGAACGGGGCGTGAGGGTAAAAAAACACGATACAAAGGGTCAGTCTGGCGGGAAGGGGTAGCAGATGATATCTAGGTGATGGATAGCGTGGCGTAGCCGCGACAAAACACGTGTTTTACGTAATCATGCGCGGCACGCGTGACAAAAAACGCTAGTCATCAGCTGATCGGTGAAACTACGCCGATGGGATTTTAAAAATCGGACCGGCCGTTTCGGCGTGGACAAAAGCGGGAATGTCAATATTGGCCGTGACGTGACTTTTGATAGCAAATTAAGACTCACCCCTTCGGACCGTTCAGAAATGTCCCGTTTGATTTGTGCTCCATGACTGTTCCTGAGTTAGCCGAAACGGCGATCGGAATCGGTTCGGAACGCTTGCAATTGTACGGTGAAAGGGGTGAAATAGCGGGAGAGAAATGTTCTGACAACTATGTGTAACATTTACTGTGGGTTCACCGTATACAGGATAAATAGAGCAGTTATAAACTCGCATGCAAGTTAATACGTAAATAATTTGAGCAGACAGCTAAGATCTAAAGTTAGAGGACGTTTTATACTATCAGGCGAAGTTAGGACTCAAGAATGACTTCGGACCACCACCAGTGACGGGAGTAGACGGGCTGCATGCAAGGATGGGATCGTTCAGATTGTCACCCATCCAAGGAACAGCCACGATCGATATTGCTTGCGATAACGTCGGAATGCTCCGGTCAAGGCCACTGGCGAGTAGCGAGAAACAAACAAAACCACATAATATAAACGGTAGTTTTAAATTGTCTCTGTCTTTTTGTGGAACTGCCTCGTTTTATTAGCACAATTTTTTTCACAATTATTATGTTTTCACTTTATTACTTCGTCGAGTGTTAGGAATAATTATTTCATACCAAATATATTTCAAAGGAATAACTTGCATCGATTTTTGATAATGTATATCCATTTATTATTTATGAATTAAATGTAAACAAAAAACATTACAGTTTCTCAGTACTTAAGAATATATTATTATTTTCCAAACGTTTTCTATCGGTATAGTTAATTTTACAGGAAATACGTGGATTCAACGGGTGGGAGGGCCTTCAATTAGCGTGTACTTACTAAGGGTGGGTTGTTTAATCGTCAGTAATCATGTACTTGCTAAATATGAATAGGAGAGGCATGTAACCTGTAATTCCTAAGGTTGAGTGAGAGGGTCTCAAGAATCATGTACTCTCTCAGGGTGGGTGGGGAGACTTCGGTAGTCATGTACTTCCTAGGGGTGGGCGGGATGGGAGAGACTTTAGTCATTTAGTAGTCATTTAGTCACTTTAGTACATAGTCACGTGTACTTCCTAAGTGTAAGTAGGAGAGACATAAGACACCTGCACTTCCTAAGGTTCAGTGAAAGGGTTTCAAGAACCATGTACTTTCTCAGGGTGGGTGGGGAGACATCGGTAGTCATGTACTTCCTAGGGGTGGGCGGGAGGTCCTCAGTAAGTCTGTACTTTCTCGGGGGTGAATCATGTTGTGGTGTATGGTGATCTCTAACCTCCAGTGGCCATAGCTGACTGAAGTAGTCAGTTGATAGTAGACCAATTACCAGTTGGTAGTTTCGTTTGACTCATTTCATCGATTGCTGGTACTCTCACAACTGAGAGCGCTTCTAGCAACAAAACACATAACACCCAGTTACCATCTGTACCCCCTAGGGGTCAACATACGGAGGGCGCAGCGACCGTTCTGTTTTATCATTATTATGGAAAAGGAGTTTTTGTGGATGTTGAGTTCCGTGAGAGCTCAAGCGGCGAGCCCGGGGCAGACCTTTTGTCGCTCTCTGTTGTAGCAAAGGGAATAATGATCAGGAGTGAAATAATTTGGGTGTTTGGTGATTTATTTCTATAACCCACAGAAATTATTGTTAATACTTCTGAAACCATGTTGAACTGTAAAATTAGGCACAAGTCTACGCTAGTAGGATTTATGGCATTTCAAATCATAATTGAAAGGGTTATAATTAATTAAATTTGTCCCTTTCTATGTATTTAATATTTAAATAACATAATTCATTAGAGAGACACCGATCGTCAAGATATGGGCGAATATGAGGGACGAATGAGTGTGATGAGTGTAGATTAACGAGTCTAGTCAATAGTCATTGTTATTAACTAAGGTCGACTGCTCCTCAGAAAGAGATATTTTAGCCCAATAGCCAGGGCAACTAAGGAACCTACAGCTTTACGTGGAATCCGAACCAGGTTGTGTTGGTCTGATTTTCAACTAACTGACAAGCCTGATACTCAGTTCTCTCCCTACACAACATCTGAAAATTACTACGATCGAATATGGATACCTCAGACTTCTCTAGTAGAGTCAACATTGATGAAAACCATTGAGCGGACGCTTTGTCTCCAAGTAACTCCTCAACACTTTGTCCCCAAGTAGCTGGGTTACAGCACTGCGACACAGTGGCGGCATACTTGATTTATCCATTTCTGAAATAAGTGAATGAAAAAATGTCAGGGTGTGGATGACAACCCTCACTCATCATTTCCATTCACTTCTCCTGTACAGACAACACTTTATCAGCAACACCATCCTTTCACAGACGATTATGTTCCACCCACTCTTCCTGCACTTTTGATTTAAGGATTGGTAAATTTCCTTTTTCACCTTACTCTACCCATTTCCCATAAACTGTAGATCTGTGTGGGAACTTATTCATACAGAATAAGGGGAATCAATCAAGACTAAGATTCGAGCCTGCACGTTCCCAATTTAATTTTCATGATTGATTGTCGTAAACTTTACTCATAAATATACGTATATTTGTATTTAATATTAAGTGAAAACTAAGGATTGAACATTTAGGCTGTTACTAGAACTGTACTAGTAAAGTATCGATTCTTAATTACATCAATCCTAAAATATAACCTAATCAATTAATTTAAATCACCAATTCCCAATTAAATAAATCTTAAATATATCCTACTCAATCACTGCAGTTTAAATCACCGATTCCTAATTAGATAAATCCTAAATATATCCTACTCAATCACTGCAGTTTAAATCACCGATTCCTAATTAGATCAATTCTAAATTTATCCTACTCAATCACTGCTTCCTAATTAGATTAATCCTAAATTTATCCTACTCAATCACTGCAGTTTAAATCACTCATTCCTAATTAGATAAATCCCAAATATATCCTACATAATCATTGCAGTTGAAATCAACAATTCTTAATTAGATAAATTTTAAATATATCCTACTCAATCACAGCTGTCGACACAAGCGTTAAATGTTATATTTGAAACGCTTTTGTCTTACAAAATGACTTTCTCATAGAGTACAATGAAGGGCGCGTTTTTGTCCTCTTGTCTTAGTTCCCCATCTCTCAGACAAATCGCAGCCCTGGCAGACACATATATCTGACATTGTTAGACTGACAGCTCATAAGTCTTTTTGGTCTTCAATGGAAAGCTCGCCCAATTCCCTCATTTGTACTCTAGTTGTGACTCTAGAGAAATACAACCATTATATTAAAACTGCTCTGGAATGCAGAAACTAAAATATGAACGTAAATTGATAAATTGAATATAAGAAACAATCGGTAAAGTTTAAGATTGAGTAATGTCTTAAAAATTCTTAAAACCAATTTAGTGTAAACGGTTAGAGTAAGATTGTAACCCGTTGAACGTAATAGGTTACATTCAATTTGTGATAGTTTCATGAAAAGTAAAGAACATTTATGATTTCCAAAATGCAACTGTTCTTTCCCTCAAAACCTGTTCCAAGCAAAAACTTATCTTCAAAAACTTAAATATTCTGACAAGTTAGTCGCTCCATATGTGCTGCATAATCCATTGTTCTTTTTTAATATTTTTATCAAAAGTGGACATAATCCTGGAGAGTTTCCGACGTAAAGATGGTTTTGATTTCCCTATCTGGCCAAAGCCTAGACCCTACCACAGAGTCTAGGGTAAATTTAGACTCTGTGGTAGTCCAACATTTACGTAGACCACACTGTACACTAGTGGTGTAGTGCTGTAACCCAGCTACTTGGGGACAAAGTGTTGTGGAGATTGTAGGCGATATGTTCTATGCTCGGTAATCTAAATACCGACATGGCGTCCGCTAATGATTGCTATCGGCGTGGACACTACTAGAGAAGTCTGGGTTGTCCATGTTGGATGGTAGTCAGTGTTCAGATGTTGTGTAGGGAAGAGAACTGAGTGTCAGACTTGTCGGTTAGCTGAAAATCAGACCAACACTACGTGGTTCGGATTCCACGAAAATATTTAGGTCCCTAATTTGCTCTGGCTATTGGGCTATTAATAAATGGCCCTCTCTGAGGAACAGTACAACTCGGTTAGTGACCAGACTACACTCATCCTACACTCTTATAATCATTCATATTCGCCTTAAAATACGCACAACGTTGTGTCGAAGACCGAGTTTTCCACCCTGCTATGTAGGGCAGATTTTTACTACGTGGTCTAATTCATTCATGTATGTTAGATAAAGCTTCTTAGGTTTATCTCAAAGATCATTTTCACAAGAGGACAAATTCAATTCCAATTTTTATTTAGGAAATCGATTTGCAACTTATTTTAGTGGCTGTAAAAACTAAATTGCAGGGTTTTCGAGTTTTCTGAGTTCAAATACGTTGTTTTGTAACTCGCAAATAGTGTATACGTCCTTAGGACAAAAGGACACTGTTTGCAATAACTCAAAAGGGCGTATTTGAACTCAGAAAACTCGAAAAAGCCTACAAATTAAAGTTTTTCATTCGCTCTGACGTAATAATCAACCTTCTGTCAATAGTTCAACGTGAGTTATTGATGGCCTTTTTGCTGACTCGGGGGGAAGAGTTTGTAAGTGGAGTGGGGCGAGGGGTGACAGCAGCACAATGAGAAGGTCAGTAAGTAGACATTGATTACGTTGTACGTACGTCTGTGTCGACGGACAACAATGGTGCGTGATGGACAGACCGCCAATACCCACTGCAAATTGGCCTTCATTCGGTAAACAGGATCGCAATCTATTAGTACTTAATACAGGGATAGACTGATATCAAAGGTACAGTTTGATTGGATGGAATTTGTGAATTAGTTATTTAACTCCGAATCGAAGAGAGTCGATTCGGCCAATACTCCTGATAAAATCGAATCAAAATCATAGTGTACATGTTTGAAGAAATTGTAACTTCCAGCAATGATTAAGTCTCTATAAGAATCGATAGATCGCAGAACAAATATCGATCTAACGATAATATCGAAAGAAAACTATCGATATATCGAGTAAACTATACATCCAATGTTATATGAATTATTTGTTTAAAATTATGCACTAACTTCTATGTCATGACCAAAAATACACTCATGTTTTGGTGTCACTATTTAGAATAGACTACTGAATATGAAATTAAATACAGTTTACATTTATGTACACGAAACTAGTGGTGAACTTGTAAGGCGACTAGCTAGGCATCTTAGGCCCCTTCCTACGTGGGCGACAGGAGCGACGCAACAAGAACGACTAAAGCGTTTCCAGCGGCACGCTGGGATCGTCCATATTAGGTAGGTTTTCTCGTTCTATGAGGACTGACGTTGCGGGCGACACTAATTGCTAATGTTCTCGAAACAGTCAGATTCACTATGATCTTCAAAGAGAAAAGACAGAAGCTGATGCTTCTAAATTGTTCTGTGTTTAAGTACGCGTATTTGAAATGAAAGGAGATAGATGTGAAAAAACATTGTTTTTAAAGAAAGACCGTTGTATGGCGAGTTCCATCATCTTTATAGAATATTACCCCAGTACCCGGAACTTCTAAAGTCTCCAAATTTGAGCTAGTTAATCTAGGCTCAGCCATGTCTTTAACAAAAAGCATAGCATGAAAATGAAGCAATTTTCCTGTATAGACTGGAGCGGAAGAAGCTGGATCCCCATTGGAATATGAACCATGTAGCATTGGTACGATTATCAGCTAACTGACAAGCTTGACACTCAGTTCTTTTCCCTAGACAACATCTGAACCTTGACTACCACCCAACATATATACCCAGAATTACTTATACATCCTCCAATTTTCATTATTTTTGAATAATAATACTAACCCACCCGCCCACTCATACACGTACGGTGGTATTGACCCAACCGCCCATCCATACACGTACTATGGTATTAACCCACCCTCACACCCATACACGTACTGTGGTATTGACCCAACCGCCCATCCATACACGTACTGTGGTATTAACCCACCCACCCACCCATATACGTATGGTGGTATTAACTCACCCGCCCACCCATATACGTATGGTGGTATAACCCACCCACCCTCCCATACACGTACTGTGGTATTCAATACCACCGAACGTGTATGGGTGGGCGGGTGGGTTTCAATAACACCGTACGTGTATGGGTGGGCGGGTGGGTCAATACCACCTTTGGGAATTGGTATTTTTTTTATACTCTCGGTTGAATGCGTCCCTTAAACTTTTCCATTTTTCTTCATGTCAGCAGCTAAAAATAATAATAATGTATCATGGGCTTTAATCAAGGCCACACTAAATGAACCACAATGCTAGATTCGTGACGTTACGGAAGAAGCGCAGCTACCCGCTACTGGTTAGAATTTATCTACATTGGATTTAAATGGAGGCATCCCGTAGGCGTAGAAATAATGCTTCGTGTGATTGTTTCAGTGTATATTTATAAACGTTTATAAACAGGAGGTGCCCAGGAACTCTGAAACATTTCATATAAGATTGTTCCTTAGGTCGCGAGACAAACATGTTTCATTATATAAACATGGGTCTATGGTCACTAGTTTTCAGTCCGTCTGGCTTTGTATGTTTTGTACAAAATATTTCATAATTCAAAAACTATTTAATATAGAAACTTAACATTTAGTGCACATATGTATACTAACATGTAGACTCTGATCGCAACAGTCGGTCACTGTCGCTGTAAACTCACATACAACTTCATTTGTTCCACCCACTAGTCTACAATAAACTACATTTAGTGCATTAACCACACGTAAAGTAAACTAAGTAAAGTTATTCTATTATTTCAATGCATGTTTTGTACGCATAAGGGGCAATTTGAATGTGTTTTTTTTTCGAATCGTGATGATTTTTAGGAGAGATAATAACGTCAATATTTAATGATATGATATATCAGACCAAAAATTGATATGGCCGATATTATCGAAAGAAAATATCGATACTAATATTTCGACATATCAAAACATATTAATCGATATTTCCGATATATCGATTTATCGTTGTCATACCTTCTAGGTGCAGAGCTTGAAAACACTAGTTCGATCAGTGGCCGGTAGATCGTGCAGAGGGTTTTCATTCGTTAGGGATGGCAATGATTTATCGATATGTTACTATCGATATTTTCTTTTGATAATATGGGACATATCGATATTTTGGTCCGATATATCATATCACATTATAATGACGTTATTCTCTGTCTACAAAATTATCGATTCGAAAAAACACTATTAAATTGCCTGTTATGCTTACTAAACATACATTGAAATAATAAAGTAACTTTATTTAGTTGTTTTTCGTGAGTTAACGCACTAAAATACAGTTTATTGTATACCAGTGAGTGGAACACGTAAATGAGGTTCTGTGTGAGTTGACAACGCTGACTCTAACATGCCTAATTTGAATGCCTTATTGAATTAATTTGTTTAATTTTTAGTGTTAATTAATTTGTTAAATAATTTAGTGAATTAATTTGTTTAATTTTTAGGAAGCCGAAAGGCGTTTTTAAATGTAAAAAACAAAAATAACAATCTTATTACATTATTATTTTATAATTAACATTATAAATAAAGGTATATTCTTATTTTTAATCTTTACATTCAATGTCACAGACCACAACTTGTTTCGTGTAGATAAAGGTATTTAATTTTTACATTCAGTGGACTATTCTAAATAGTAACAGCAAAACTTGAGTGTATTTTTGGCCATTACATAAGAGTTAGTGCATAATTTAAACAGATAAAACATTTACCGCCATTTCTAGACAAAACTCCAAGACAGCGACAAATAAATAGTAGCAGCATTTGCATATTTATTATTATGTTACTAAATAACCTCTCAGCATAAAAACACCGCAGTACAATGAATAGTAAGGAAATTTATCTGTTAACGTCACTAGATTCATATATAACGTCGGAAATGTATAGTAGTTTCGTAAATACATTTTCAATACTCAAGGAAGGCGCTCAGCGCCTGCAAAGTGCATGACACTTCGTGATGCAACACAATATCAGCTCGGAGACTGAGGTCGGGGAGGGGGGAAGGCCGCGACCTTGATTGGAATGCGGAAAGCTCCAAACTAGGTCACCATATCGATGGTTATCAGTCGTTTAAATGGCTTAAAGGGATTTAAATGCCCGCACTTCTTCCAGTCACAGATTTAAATATTGTACTGTAATCGCCCGAAAGGGTGTTACTTCTGGACTTAACCACTACTCAAATTTATCATTGTTAGAGATGGCAACGATATATCAGATATCGATAATTATGTTTCGATATATAGAAATGTTACTATCAATATTTCATATCGATAATATTGGCCGTACCGATATTTTCATATTCCGATATATCATATCATTAAATATTAACGTTATTCTCTCTCATTAAAATTCGAAAAAAACACATTTAAATTGTCTCTTATGCGTACAAAACATGCATTGAAATAATAAAGTATCTTTATTTAGTATTTTTACGTGAGGTTAACGCACTAAAATGTAGTTTAGTGAATTAATTTGGTTAACTTTTAGTTTTTTTAAGAAGCTTAGTGGCATTTTTAAATGTGAAAAATGAAAAAAACAATGTTATTATATTATTATTTTATAATTAATAGAGTAATTAAAGGGATGGTTATTCTTATTTTGAATGTTTTTCACTCGACCCCACAGACCACAACATGTTTCGTGTAGATAAATTTATTTAATTTTTACATTCAGTGCGCTATTCTAAATAGTGGCAGCAGTTGACATAAAAATATCAATATATTGGGTAATCGATGTATCGAATAGTAAAATATGTTTATGAGTGTATTTTTGGTCATGATATAAAAGTTAGTGCATTATTTTAAACAGATACTGTACATAATTTACTATTCGATACATCGAATACATTGATATTTTTCTTTCGGTATTATCGTTAGATCGATATTTGGGTTACGATATATTGATAATTCGATATTTCGATATGTTGAAAATATTTGCCATCCCTCTCCTTCGTCAGTGTGTATGAGGGAGAGTGCATCGACTATACCTGTCTTAGAAGCATCGTCTGCTACTTTCTCCGACTCTCTCACATTGCCTTTACTAAAAGTACAACACTCTCTCGATGACTTCTTAAACCTGAAGAAAACATCCTGACTTATTGTCGTAAGAACTTCTTATAGATTAGTAATCATTGTTACTAGTTAAGATTCTTCTTGAGTACAAGATCAAGCAGTCTGGCAAACACAATATTCCAAAATGTGACATTTTTAGTTTGAATGGTTTCATCTTATGCTCGATTTGAAATCAGCAAAACCACTTCAAAATGTTCAAAGTTCTACTGATACGACCTTTTTTGTATTTTTCCCGTCTTGAAGGAAGCTAGGCAACTCGTTTTGACCATTAAACAAGAAAAAATTATCAACTCAAAAATCGGTTGCTTCACCTTAACTACTGATGTACACACTATATTTGTCATGTATGGGCCCAATAGGACCAGTAAAGCAAAGTCAATGAAGTTTTGATGATTTAGAATTTATTTGTGCTCACACTTGTTTCATTCATTCGGAACTAGCCCTCTTCTTCCATTAGACCAGGTTGTTGAGGCTGTTTTTCCTATCGCCCTCTGGAGAAATGCCCTGTATTGTATGTAAGCCAAATAACAATACGCATATTGTTTTGTTTCGTAAAAATGTTACATCTATTTGTTCCATTGTAAAAGGCATTTGTTATAAAATTTGGCTCCGTGTTCATATTTCATAGAATTTTTTATGTATTTCCATTAAATTAACACACAGTAAAAAAAAAGTAAATAATAATGGTAACTAATACCTAGGCGAATGGGTCCAACCAAACGACAGAAAAAAACTGGCTAACATCCAAGCGATACAACAAGAAAAAAGCGAAAATACATCACTACAGTGCAGTTGTTAAACTCACATTACAATATGCAACGGATTCTCAAAATTATAAGAGCTATACCAAAAATATATCACGAAATGTTTAAGATAATAGGGCGAAAAATCATTAGGAAAATTCACCGAACTAAAAGATTCGAAAACAAGAATTACAAACTAAAAACAACAATGCAATATACGAAAACATTGAACAAATTAATAACATCATGTAGAAACGACGACATAAAATTTTTTAGACACATCAGGTGAATACAAACAAAATGAATCACAGATAAAATTACCAAACAAGAATCGATAATTCACTGGATTACTGATATCAAGAATGACAGCGGAAATTGTCATAAAGTAGGCTCTACACAAAATCCAAGACAGAAATATCTTCAGGGAGAAATTTTACCGACACAAATTCGAAACAGTAAAACCTAAACTAAAAACAGGAGAAAGTAGGCAGAGGAAAAATAGACAATAATGAAAGAATTTTGGTATATAAAGAAGAAAAACTCAAAAGAATGGATGCTAAATTATATTCCTCGAATCCTCGTACTCCTTAGTGACTGCATCGATAAAAATAATAATTATTAAACTAAGATTTATTAAACTAAGATAATTTTAAAAAAATGTCAAATCTAAATATGCATTCAATTGTGTCATAGCCAAGAGGAATATGAGATTGTTTGAGTCGAGGAGAGTGCAGTTGTGTTCCGACAAAAGGGATCTCATTTCAACAAAAAAACCAGTAGATGACTCCGAAGGGCGCCTTGGAGCTCATGTTGATACTCCCAGCCCCTACCATGTCCTCTCCAGGTCCTCTATCAGAACATCTGGTCCTCACACCTTTTTGTCACCGTCTGTTTGTGTTTTTTGTTTGCGAATTATCTGCTGCTGCGATCTGCCGGCGTCTAAGCTCTAGGACCCTCTTTGCTATTGAGATGTTTGTATTATTGCCTGGGTCATTGCTCGTCTGTAATCTCGACATGTTTTATCCTTAGGGTCCTTATTTGTTGAATAGCCGTGTCATTTTTCAGTCAAGAGTTCTTTTCTTTAATTGAGATTAATCCTCCCTTTTCAGTTCCTAACATTTTTACATCCCTGATAGTTGATTTTTAAATGGTGGGCCTACAACATACTTTCACTCTAGCGAAAGTAAAGTACGTTTTTTTACGATTGTCTCAATGCTTATTTACGTAATACGACTTTGGTTAAGACTGAATAGCAAACTGTTTTATAACATCATATAAATAGCCCTTTTAAGGCTGACGGTTCTAATAGGCACCCGTCACCATTTTTTAATTACTCACTTATTATTAATCGAAACTACGTAAAACTTCATTTAAACATAGTGACCTTCATACAACACTTCATTCTTTATTTTGTTTTCTTTTTATGCTGATTATTATTGCTAGTTATTTATTAGTCACTTATTTACCATATAAAACGTCTCTTGATGTGATATGTAACATATTTTGTTTATTTAGAGTTGCTTAAAAGAGTTAGCTTTCATATTGCACTGTCGAGTTGTTTAAAAGTTAGCTGTCATAGTGCACCGTCGAGTTGTTTAAAAGAGTTAGCTGTTATAGTGCACTGTCGAGTTGTTTAAAAGAGTTAGCTGTTATAGTGCACTGTCAAGTTGTTTAAAAGAGTTAGCTGTTATAGTGCACTGACGAGTTGTTTAAAAGAGTTAGCTGTCATAGTGCACTGTCGAGTTGTTTAAAAGAGTTAGCTGTCATAGTGCACTGTCGAGTTGTTTAAAAGAGTTAGCTGTTATAGTGCACTGTCGAGTTGTTTAAAAGAGTTAGCTGTCATAGTGCACTGTCGAGTTGTTTAAAAGAGTTAGCTGTCATAGTGCACTGTCGAGTTGTTTAAAAGAGTTAGCTGTCATAGTGCACTGTCGAGTTGTTTAAAAGAGTTAGCTGTCATAGTGCACTGTCGAGTTGTTTAAAAGAGTTAGCTGTCATAGTGCACTGTCGAGTTGTTTAAAAGAGTTAGCTGTTATAGTGCACTGTCAAGTTGTTTAAAAGAGTTAGCTGTTATAGTGCACTGTCAAGTTGTTTAAAAGAGTTAGCTGTTATAGTGCACTGTCGAGTTGTTTAAAAGAGTTAGCTGTCATAGTGCACTGTCGAGTTGTTTAAAAGAGTTAGCTGTTATAGTGCACTATCGAGTTGTTTAAAAGAGTTAGCTGTTATAGTGCACTGTCGAGTTGTTTAAAAGAGTTAGCTGTTATAGTGCACTGACGAGTTGTTTAAAAGAGTTAGCTGTCATAGTGCACTGACGAGTTGTTTAAAAGAGTTAGCTGTTATAGTGCACTGTCGAGTTGTTTAAAAGAGTTAGCTGTTATAGTGCACTGTCGAGTTGTTTAAAAGAGTTAGCTGTTATAGTGCACTGTCGAGTTATTTAAAAGAGTTAGTTGTCATAGTGCACTGTCGAGTTGTTTAAAAGAGTTAGCTGTCATAGTGCACTGTCGAGTTATTTAAAAGAGTTAGTTGTCATAGTGCACTGTCGAGTTGTTTAAAAGAGTTAGTTGTCATAGTGTTCTGTCGAGTTGTTTAAAAGAGTTAGCTGTCATAGTGCACTGTCGAGTTGTTTAAAAGAGTTAGTTGTCATAGTGTTCTGTCGAGTTGTTTAAAAGAGTTAGCTGTCATAGTGTACTGTCGATTTGTTTAAAAGAGTTAGCTGTCATAGTGCACTGTCGAGTTATTTAAAAGAGTTAGCTGTCATAGTGCACTGTCGAGTTGTTTAAAAGAGTTAGCTGTCATAGTGCTCTGACGAGTTGTTTAAAAGCGTAAAAGATCTAGGGTTAATATATAGAAAAACAATATTTTTTTTTCTTTGTACTGTACTCGATGTAATAAAAAAGGTGTAAGGTTTAATCATTTCTGAAACAAAATAAAAATGTTTTTATTCTTTACTGAACCTGTGCTCGCTCTATGGCTGAAAATACCTTAGCCTTTTTCATATATCCTTCCAAAAATTGTGTAGCCTTAAAAGAACAACCGCATAGACAAAATGTTTCGTAAGTTTAAATTGAGTAATCCTATTAGTTGTTATTTTGTTTAGAGCTGAAGGTAAGACTTGTCAGGTGACAATATAGATTGTACAGTTTCGTCTAGATTAAACTGCAAATCCCCTATCATTCATAACCATTAATTAATTTATTTTGGACTTTCTGAATATCAATTAATATTAAATTACAATCTACAAAACTGAACAGTCCAGAACCCAGCTCAAGACATAAAAAACGATTTATTGCAAAAGACACCACAAGACATTCATAACAGACTGTTGTTAGGATAAAAAACAACGGAACATCCAGAGGATGGAATAGTTTCAGAAGTATAGAAAATTCTAGATGCACACTCAATGAAATTTTACTTGCTGCAATTTCACAATATTTCAAATGACTTTAACTGGGAAATTACTGATCTGAAGATAATATTCTTCATTCAAAATTTATTTATTCCATAATTTATCCCATCCTAAATCTACTCACTCCGACCGTTCCATGTTCCACACTTATACCAATAAGGATTGGACAGAATCTCACTATAACAAAATGATAACGAATGATAATTTATGTTGAGAGTTTATGAATATTTGGTTTAGGAATCAATCTTATTTCGAACAATCTTTTCTTTGTGTATATTTCAGAGCCATTTAACTGACGTTATTACGATAAAATGGTACTCGCATTGTATCGTTTTTCCAGCCAATATCAAATGTAATATATTGTCACTGTACAATTGTGTAAAGAGGTGTCCCCTAGGGGGAGAGCCGCACACTGTCTCACCTGTCTCCACCTTACATACGTGTCTTCTTGGTCTTCTCTTCTGTCATCAGACAACAGTCAACTACCTGCCTAACTCGCTGGTTTACGCAACACTATCAATAATCTGTGCCACTTTAATAAAAACTTGTACTCACTCGAGTACGGCACCAACACTCTAGAAGTCTTCAGCAGCTGCAGCAGGAGGGGCGGCTTGGCGCAGGACTGGCGGCTTGGCTCAAGATAAGTAATCTTCAAACAAGACAGAAGTTTCGTCAATTTTAAGGTCAATTAAATAATGATACCATTTCACTCATAAATAAATGTAAGGGGAACATGGGAGGGATTCTCGTGTAACAAATTTATATGACATAATTTTAAGACTTGTCTAAATTAAACTAACTATAAAATTTCCAGGATGTAAAATACCATCTAAAAATTGATTTTCTGTATACTTTATATAATTATGGGTGTTTGGATGTAACTCTGTATTTACTTGAGGTTACAGTTATACAATTACGAAAGTTTTTCATAACAAGTTAGTCTATGCAATTTTAACAACAATCGCTCCAATCCAGGCGTGACTTTTTTTCCTCGCTCAACCCTTTAGATTTAGAGCTCACTCTTGTACTTTAGAGAAAGTCCCGGAGAGTAGTTCACAATCTCAACACAGGCTTATATTGTACATATTAGAATTAATTAAAACCAATTGTAAAATTAATGGGGTATAATTTTCACTACAGTAGAACTTCAACTATCCGAATTAACTGAGACCAACTCGGGTAGTAAAGAAATTCGGATAGTTGGATTTTTGTCAACAAACATTACTGAATGTATTTTGAAATTTGATGAGACAAACCTTAAACATTGAAAATACTTCTGCGTGTTGTTGTTTGTTTTTGAGTTTTTCATATGGAAAATTAAAAATCTAAAACTCACACTTTTAAGGTTTCTTTTATGCCATTCTGAAAGCGATTCGGATAATCGGTAATTTGGTTAGTTGGAGCTCGGATAATTGGAGTTATACTGTATTAAAATTCAAATGTTGCCCTTTACTTGTAAAATAACTTTGATATGATTAATACTTTATTTGTTATTGTTTATTTGATCTACATTTCTGACGGTTATAATGAAGATAACACTGTAATATTATATGAACGATTCACACAACATTGTTAAAATTGAACTAACAACAATCAAGTTCAAACACTACAATCCAAGTCGTTTTTATCTAGGGATGAAGCGTCTTAGATTTAATCAATATACCAAGATCAATATTTAAGAACAAAGCTGTTACATCTTGAATTAATTTAGTGTGATCAAAATTCATTTGCTTTTTGCAAAACTTGTTGCTAAAAATAATAAGAGGTTTCAAGGTATTTAAGATTGCAAAATTAAATTTTCATACTTCAATAGTTAATAAATTAATGTTGAGTGTGTCACAATGTTTTTACTCTACAAATAATTTGATATGAAACAGATATTTTTATTTTTTGTGATACCAATATATTAAAATATATTATAGCATATAATCTTTCATTATGGTTTTAAACATAAATAAGTAATTGTAATAATTAGGACTTTCATTACTTTAATAAAATAATTTTATGGACATATTTCGATTTAATATCTAAATTCATAGTTAGTCAATTACTCCAAATCAACAAAATTAAACACTGCAGAACAAATTAAAAACACGTTTTATATGAAGCACCTTGTGTATGTTAACAACAATTATTTCAATACCAGTTAACAAGAGAATCGATGAACTAAAAAATAAAAAATAAAATCATTCAATATAAACTGAGCATATTTTAAATACTGAACATGAAGTGCTGAGCAAGTATAGTACAGTAAATAAAGAAAAAAAACTGAAAAGGAGAACTTAAAAGAAACTGATTGTATGTTATTAGAAAACAATAGTATTTCACTATCCAACGCAACATTTAATTCAATGTACAGAAATTGAAATTAAAATTAAAAATGAAATTAAAAGACGCGTCATTACATGAAACACATTTTTAAAATATACAGTAACTAAATTATATAGGTTATAAATATGTACTATAATTTGAAAAATCACATCTTAGTTAAAAAAAACCCTATATTAATGGATTTTTAATCAATCAGACAATACATATTTATTTGTAACTAAGTAAATCGGTTTGATAATTGTTTTATATATTAAATACAAATATCTTCAAAAAGAGTTATTAATTTCGTGATGAGAAGCCTACTTATTATATTTTTTATAGTAATTATTATTTATTTTGTCAAACGTACCTTGATGAGTTGTATATCGTGCAGGAACGCCTCAGGTGACACCGCCCATACAATATAGGTGGCGTTGTTTACATCTGGAATTCAAAGACCGATTAGAAATTTGGAAAATATTTATTTTAACTTAGTTCTTTTTACAAGTGGGTTAGTTTACAATCAATGAAACAAATATTAAGTTTTATCAAAGCATATGTTTGTAACAAATGCACTAGTAACACTGAAATAATATGATGGCTAGTTTCCAAGGATGCTGAAAGTAGTATGTAATTCTTGACTTTGTTACTAAAGGCACAATCAACCAGTTAAGCCCTATTTCTTAAATGTTGCATGTTTGGGCACTTGAGAGTTGAACAGGTTGGTGTTATAGCCAGCGATGGGGTGTAGGAGCCTCAGAAAAAATACTGAGTGATCCATGATAAACGAAGAAGATCCTTATGTTGAGTGAACAAAAATATATTTATAAATGCATTCAAGATATTTGTGAATATAATTTATATTCATTGATAAATTGGTCGGTAGCGTAGTTGGTTCAATCCCAGCTTCATGTGCTAAAGGTTGTCAGTTCGATCCCAATCAGAGTCAATATATTTTGAGAAGGATCAGCTGATAACCACCGGCTGTTCATTTGTCATTGGGCTATTAATTAATGACACTTTCTAAGGAATAGTCGGCCTTAGTTTGTAACAATAACTACATTCGCTCATCTACACTCATCACACTCAATCGAAATCTATATTCGCCCATATCTTGACGATCGGCGTCTTATGAATAAATAAATAAAAAAATAAAAAAGATAATATTGATTTTTTTATTAGATAGTACTAAATCCTGGTATATTCAGTAGTCTGATACTATGTTGTAGATACGTCCATCTGGTCACACAGACTTGCCTTACCCCTAGTGATGTACAGAAACTAAGTGCTACATATCTCAATCACCACAGATCAGTTCAGGTGTGAGGCCAGTATCGCCCTAAAGAAAATCCAACCCACCAAACCTAACCTCTGTAAAACTGAACTCAATGCTCTAAAGGCCCTCAAAAGTGAACAGGACATAAAAATTTTACCTGCAGATAAAGGAAATGCCACAGTCATATTAGATAAAGCTACATACGAACACAAAATTCAAGAAACTCTTAAAGATGGAAAATACACAGTACTAAATAGAGACCCAACTAAATCCTTTGAAAGGAAAATTGAACAAACCCTTAGAAAACACAAAAAATACATGCCCGATAAATTACGTAGTAGGCTAACACCACATCACTCCAAAACATCACACATGTATGGCCTACCCAAAATTCACAAACCTAACATTCCCTTACGACCTATTGTCAGCTCCAGAGATTCTCCTTCCCGTGAATTATGCAAGTTTCTCCTTCCAATAATCACTCCTTTGACTAACAACACAACATCACACGTAAAGAATTCAAAAGAATTCACTGAAATGACAAAAACCATGACCATAAATAATAATGACATTCTTGTAAGTTTTGATGTAGTTAACTTGTTCACTAATATTCCGGTAAAAGAAACTCTAAGAATAATCGAAAACAGGCTTAACCAAGACACTAAACTTTCAGAACGTACCAAACTGCCTATTCACGTAATAATGGAACTTTTACAGCTTTGCACTGAATGTAATCATTTTGAAATAGATGGTCAAATATACCGCCAGGATGATGGTATGGCAATGGGTTCCCCACTATCACCTATTTTCGCCAATATCTACATGGAAGAGTTTGAGGAACAAGCAATTGCTTCCTCAAATCCCAAACCTAAGGTTTGGCTTAGGTACGTGGACGACACATTTGTCTGCTGGAGTCACGGTGAACCTAATTTAGAAGAATTTTTAAAACACTTGAACAAGGTTTCACCCACCATTAAATTCACCATGAAAAAAGAAATAAACAATAAATTATCATTTTTGGATGTAAATGTAGAAAAAACAAAACATGGCCTAAAAACATCAGTCTACAGAAAACAAACTCACACAGGCAAATACCTCAATTTCAATTCTAACCACCCACAAACTGTTAAAGAAGGAGTAGCCTTCTCTCTCTTTGATAGGGCCCGAGCCATATGCTCAGACAAAACTAAACTAGACAATGAACTAAACAATGTTTCCAAAGATCTAATAAACAATGGCTACCCTCAGTCTCTCATAAACAAATGCAAACAAATAAGAAAACGCAAACAAACACCCACTGACACAGAAAAGCCGAAAGCATTCATGTCCATTCCATATACGCCTAACCTTTCAGAAAAAATCAGACGCATAGCTAGGAAATACAAAATCAGAACATCATTCAACACACAAAACACATTAAGACAGTCTTTAACTAAAACTAAACCAAAGAATGAGGAGCAATCCTCCAAAAATGTAGTTTATTGCATTACTTGTGAATGTAATGAAAAATACATAGGGGAAACAAAGAGACCACTGGAAGTTAGGCTAAAAGAACACAAAAATAACATTAAAAAAGGAAACACTACACATTCTAAATTAGCTGAACATGCCTGGAACAATGAGCACAGATTTAACTGGGATAACACTAAAATACTTCACAGGGAACCACATTTTTTTAAACGTAAATTCATCGAAGGTGCCTTTATGAAACTAAATAATGAACAAGTAATCAGTCAAAGTAGCATAGAAGTTAGACCCATGTGGGTTCCTTTACTTAAAAACACACTTGATAAAAAGTTCAATACACTCATGACATCATATAACCAGAATCCTACACCACCTGCACCTATAACAATTAAACATCCCATGAGTCTCCGTCCCCGTACCTGAGTCACCGCATTTTTGGCGATCTCGGAGCGTACGTCCCTGACCTAAATAAATAAATAAATAATTTATTGCGTAGAACATAGTAAAAATATGCATTGCAATCGTCAAACTATCCATTATTGCTATTCGCTATTGTTTAGCCATTCATTCTTCCATCGAGATCCCTTTCAAACATACAAAACACGTTAATACACGCATTCATCTCATAAACCCACTCAGTAGCCTTGTGTGCCATAAATTCGTCTAAGCTGTAGAATGCCTCTGCAATCAGCTTTGCTTTTAGACGAGATTTAAACGCCTTCAGTGTGGGGGCACTTTTAATTGAGTTTGGCAATTTGTTGACAAATTTTACTCCTGCCTGTACAGGCAGTCTGTCTGTGTATGATTGTTGTGAAGTGTAGTGTGTATGTTTGTCTAGTCCCCGTGTTTTATCACCTTGGAGGGAACTTCGTAGACACTGCATTTGGATTGTATCATCCTCACTTCATACCTGGGACGTCTAGACGCCATCGTCACTGCGGGTCGTAAGACTTCATCATTTTTGTAATATTTGATTATGGTATTGTTTTATTCCTAATAATTGTTGTCTTTTCAGGTTAAAATGTAATTTTAATAGTAGTCTCAGTCCTTCCGAGTCATATATATATATATATATATATATATATATATATATATATATATATATATATATATATATATATATAATTTTTTGTGCGTGTTGAATGTTATTTTAAATTAATTGTGTTTTTCAGGTACCATATATTTATGATTAGTTAATGTAATCTTATTTCAGTCTGATTTGAATATTAATTTTATTGTGTTTTACATTTTTCGTTGATATCGTGACCTTGACAGCGCCTAATTGGCTACATTAATTTAACCCTGTTAATATTTTTTATATTTAGTAGAAGTTCATTTTGTTGTACTCCATTCTAGGATCTAGGTTAAAATGTTGATAATTATTAAAGTAGATAAGTTTATTAGTTTAAGAACGTAGATTTATAACATGTTTGTGGAGATGTAATTTAGTTTTTAGCACTTGAAAAAGGTTTGGGTTTTACCAAATCGAAACGTCGTGATTGTTATTTTCACGTAATGATGGCAAATGTCCAACTACCTTTGTCTCCCTCATCAGATCTAATCTAACTGAATATAAACATCGTAATACCAACTCTATACATCACCTTTTCCCACGTTGTTGTAATACCTAAATGGGAAAATTCACCCAACCACATAATTCCTGACATATTGAATGAGCTCCCAAACCAGTTGGGGAGGCAAGTTTGTGGGACAAAATAAATAACCTCATTGTTGATGGATGAGGTCCTTTGCTCATCAACTCATACCTATATTTCTATTAAGGTTACTTCATTCCTAAGCTACTATCGCTATCCATCGAGGATACACTAAGATAACTAAAACTGATGATTGTTTGTAACACATGTTATAAAGCACTGAGTTCTCTTCATTTTATTGTACATAAATACGTCTAATAATGATATTTATGTATTTTCTATACGACACCCAACGACAAATGTAATATTTGTCAAGACCCCTTATGCAAGTTAATTTCTTTCATTAGAAGTAGTTATTATTAATTGTTTATCATCTGTGCAAAAGTGGATAAACACAACTGAACATAGACTTACCGGGAAATTGTCAATAAATTTATGTTTAAATTTGCACACCACAGATCTACAGTTGTCTCCTTTCATTATATTTACTATCTAATTATAAATATTTATTGCTAATAATAACAAATAATAAACAAATAATGGATACTTACCAACAATTTGTGATCATTTGTTGCCAGTTGACTTGTTTGTAGTCATGTGCAGATATCTGAAATCAAACAAACAAAACCACCCCCAAAACCCTCTCCTGACTCATACAGTTTGTCTCTCCATGACATGTACGTGATACAACACTGTAATATCCTTAAATTACAATTTTAGTGGCACTGAGTATTGATTTTTACCGACGCGGTAACTAAAAAAATTCTTAACCTACCATGCAAAAAAATAAATAAAACATGCGCACAGTACCTTGGACGTTCTGGAAAGTCTCGTAGAGTCTGGAAGATTATTCCTAAAATCGCCCCCCCCCCCATGCCTATATAAATGAATTCTAAACACTGTTTTTGAAAAAAGAGATTTTATGTAGTGAATTTATTGAAAAAATATGTATTTTAAAATTACAGCCTAATGATTTATAGAAGTTCTTGAAGGTCTACGTCGAGTCGTGAAGATCATTTCTGAAATCGCTCACCTAATAACTAATAAAATTAATTATTTTCTTTAAAAATTTGTTGAAAAATAGATTTTATTTTGTGAATTGTTTTGAAAAAATCAGAATTTTAAATTACTACTTAATGATATATTGAAGTTCTGGAAGGTTTACGTCGTTTCGAGAAGATCATTCCTGAAATTGCTCTCCTAATAATAAAAATGTAATGTTTACTCTTAACTGTATTTGAAAAAAAGATTTAAAATTAATGTGTTTTTAAATTGCAATGTTATTAATGATATATATTAAAATATTAAACTGAAAAGTGTATAATCAAACGTGACAGACTAATTTAAAAAAAAAAGTCAAATTCTACCTAATTCTATCTAACTTTATCTCCTATTATTCTTTAATGAGTTGTGATTTCTAATTAAACATCAAAAAGGAATAATTTAAAAACTACTATATTCCCTTCTGAAAACATACACAAAAACAGCACAACAATAAAGACACAACAGTTTATGGAGTCAAGACCTACTCTAAGATTATTTATGAGTAACAATTTAGGTTGAGTATATTTACTTGCCAATTATAAAAACATTTAAAGACTTAATTAATGAAAGTTTAGTAGCTTTTATTGTTGTCTTTTTGAATAATATTGAACTATGTTGTTTTTCAACCAAATGCACTCATAAATATAAAGGCCAAAACAAGACAACCAGACAATTTTGGCCTGAACTCGAAATATTTTATAAAAAATTATGGAGTTTGGATAGCAACGCGTGTATGAGCCACTGTGAGGGTAGCCTACTCGGCCGCCAAACTGGCTCTCTGCTCCTAAGTCAGGCTATGACACTCTGTGGCTGAGCCGGGCTCTCACAGCGCCCACCGACCTCGTCTGTCTTGCCTCGCTTACATGGTCTCTAGTCGACCATGAGGAAATAGAACTGTGAAAAATAGAAAAAAGTAAATAAAATGAACAGGGCCTAAACTAATTATTTAAGACCGCGAATATCCAAGGAGTCACATTTACAACAACTATAAACGAGGGGTGGAGACATTTACAAAAACGTTTATTATTAATATTTTTAACAATATAAGTTATTTTTAATGAGTATATTACCCAGAAACGTACAAAATCTATCAACAATTGATAATGTTTATTTGAAAATATAGAAAGTTATAAGTTAAGTAGGTTTGATTGCAAGAAAAAAATAAAGATTTTTCATTGGCGAACTTACATCGGGAAGTGCAAATGTATGTTTTACTATAATTAGGAAAATTTATCGTTTATAAGTATCAAAAGTTTATACTAAAATAAAATTAGGATCACCACAAATAAAATTACGAAAAGGAAACATAAGTACTCTTATTTAAAATGTGTTCTTCTGTTGGGAGATTTAAATTTGGAAAATAATTACTTAGAAGTGGTCGATACAACACGTCATGAGCAACTGAACCTGGAACAAACAATAGCGTTATTAACATGTTGCCAGGGCAATGTAACTTTTTAAACGCAAACAGTGGAATCGTAGTGAGATGAAACTACTATGGAATTCCATGATACCATGATCATGCGCACCCATACAGGCACAGATTTACTCACCTACACACGAACAGTGGCAGTGAATCATCTTTAAACATATGGAGGTACTGACTCACCCACACATCATACATACACGTACAGTAGGCCTAACACTGACCTACCCACCTATCACGAACAGTGGTACTGACCCACCCGCGCACCCATACACGCGCAGATGTGCTCACCTACCTATCCATACACCAAAAGTGGCAGAGATCTATCGATACACTTCCCGTGGTACTAACCCACCCAAGCATCATTCACACACTACAGTATTACTGACCCAACCACCCATACACGAACAGTAACAGTGATTCATGCTAACTAGTACGGTGGTACTGACCCACCTACTTATCATACATTCACGTATAGTAACACTGACCCAACCACCCATACACGAACAGTAACAGTGATTCATGCTAACTAGTACGGTGGTACTGACCCACCTACTTATCATACATTCACGTACAGTAACACTGACCCAACCACCCATACACGAACAGTAACAGTGATTCATGCTAACTAGTACGGTGTTACTGACCCACCTACTTATCATACATTCACGTACAGTAACACTGACCCATCCACCCATACACGAACAGTTGCAGTGATTCATGCTAACTAGTACGGTGGTACTGACCCACCTACTTATCATACATTCACGTACAGTAACACTGACCCATCCACCCATACACGAACAGTTGCAGTGATCCTTCCATAAACGTACAGCGGTACTGACCCACCCACCCATTATACATAAACGTAGAGTAATACTGACCCACCCACCCATTATACATAAACGTACAGTAACACTGACCCATCCACCCATACACGAACAGTTGCAGTGATCCTTCCATAAACGTACAGTGGTACTGACCCACCCACCCATTATACATAAACGTAGAGTAACACTGACCCACCCACCCATTATACATAAACGTAGAGTAACACAGACCCACCCACCCATTATACATAAACGTACAGTAACACTGACCCATCCACCCATACACGAACAGTTGCAGTGATCCTTCCATAAACCTACAGCGGTACTGACCCACCCACCCATTATACATAAACGTACAGTAACACTGACCCATCCACCCATACACGAACAGTGGCAGTGATCCTTCCATAAACGTACAGCGGCACTGACCCACCCACCCATTATACATAAACGTACAGTAACACTGACCCACCCACCCATTATACATAAACGTACAGTAACACTGACCCATCCACCCATACACGAACAGTAGGCCTAACAGTGATTCATGCTAACTAGTACGGTGGTACTGACCCACCTACTTATCATACATTCACGTACAGTAACACTGACCCATCCACCCATACACGAACAGTTGCAGTGATCCTTCCATAAACGTACAGCGGTACTGACCCACCCACCCATTATACATAAACGTAGAGTAACACTGACCCACCCACCCATTATACATAAACGTACAGTAACACTGACCCATCCACCCATACACGAACAGTGGCAGTGATCCTTCCATAAACGTACAGCGGTACTGATCCACCCAACTATTATACATAAACGTACAGTAACACTGACCCACCCACCCATTATACATAAACGTACAGTAACACTTACCCACCCACCTATTATACATAAATGTACAGTACATTGACCCACCCACCTATACACTTAGAGTAGTACTTATCCACCAAACCAACTGCTTATAAAGTCTGTACATTTTTTTTACAACATGTAAATTTGTGTGTGTAAAAATATTTGTCACTTAAAATGAATTTTTATTAAATTTATGCTTTTCTCTGCCGATAGAGGGGTTTAACAATTAACAAAACTGATATATACTGTTATAGTTCTCTAATGGTTTAGAATATTTCCCACAAAGATTAAAGAAAAACAAACAATCATATAATTAATAAAAACCCATTTTTAAGGTTTAAGAATAACATACTTTTTGGAGTAACGAAAATGTTTACTCAAGTTATAATGTAAATGTTTGCTTGACCTATAAATGAGCAGGGGGCCGTTGAGTCTATTAAATCCCAACATTATCAACCAAGGATATAGTTTAACAAAGAATTCAAATATAACTCTCTCCCCACTCTTCAACATCACTCTTCCTACAGCTTATATAACCAGTAACACAAGAAGCACCAAATCATAAACTCTGCAAGGCCAGTTGTCAAATAGAATTATTTTACTTTCAAATGTTTCAAAGTGATTGTTATTTATTTTTTTCAAACTAAATCTGTGTTCTTGTGAAGTCAATTTGTGTGTTGTGATATGTGTGCAATTTGGAAAAATCTATCTATATATTGTCTAGAGTTAAAGTGTATGTAAAGTGATTAAACACATACGTCAAGACGTGTTGTGTTATTTATCAGCTTCAATACTTATTCGTTAAAACTACGATTTTTTCTTCATATGCAGAATGCAGGTTGGTACATTATTGCTTATAAAGTTGTAAGTTATTGAAGCAAATTCCATAATTTTCCGTTTTAATTAAAATACAAATAGACCTTATTACTATTGTTAATATGAAACCAATAGAGTAGTAAAGAGTTATCTTTCTACCTTCTTCTATCTAATAACATTGCTGTATAGAAACAAAATGTCAGACGTATTTTTATTTATATGAATCATTGTTATGGAATGTTTTTTAATAAGCCTATAACAAACAAATTAGTCATATGATCATTTTCAAAGTGGTGAACAAAAATTGCGGTATTTATGCAGTTTCTTGCCACCAAACAAATTTTGAACATTTTGCTTGAAACGGGTCTGAAAGTACACGAGATATGCTTTTTATTCCGCGGAAATAACGTATTTTACCGAAAAATTCGAAAAAAACAAATGTCACAACTTCTAGTATTTTTGTCATATTTCCGTTAATTTAAATGGTATTTTAATCATCTTTTTTAATTTTTATGTGTTTTTTGCGCTGAATACAAATTTGAAAACTATTTTGGTCTATAACAAATATTTCTGGAGATATAATGGAAAAACTACTATCGCTGTGAATCGCGATTAGCGTCCATTACGCGATCGTTATATACAATAACTATTAATCACAGAAACCAAATTTACTTATATCCCCGCCAGAGTGACGGCTGGAAGGCCGTTACGGGGGCCAAACACTCGAATTTAACGCAAATTACGAATTTTTGTTGAGAAAATAGACAATTATGATAAGTTAGGTTATGTTTGGTTATGTCAGTAAAGAATCAATTTTTCGAGCTGAAAAAATAATTTTACTACAAAACCAGTTATATATTTGTGTTCAGCATAAAAAATACGAGAAATGAAAAAAAGTTGTCGAAAAATAACGATTTAAAAAAGTTGTTTTTTTCGCTATCAAATAAAAAACTAGTTTTTCAATTTTTCCGTAAAAAACGAGTTTTCCGCGGATGAAATCAAACTTCTCAAGAGATACAAACTCATTTTTCACCACTTTTTCAACAGAAAATCGTATTTTCAGGGGTGGCAAGAAAGTGCATAATTACCAAACTAGGTTCAAAGAATAATTTGATTGTAACAGGTTAACTTTTAAATTAATTAAAGTCTACTAAAACTTAGTGGTAGCTAGTATAAACTTTATATTGAAATTAATAACATAATACATTTTAATAAACGTTCTATTGAAAATTATGAAGTTAACCTTAAAATGTACGATGGAACTAAATACAGAAACCTCAGTATGTTTATTTGATAGCATAAAACTCACAAAATAACAGATAGCATAGCATAAAATAATAGATATTCCATTGGACATAAGAAACAAATAAAATCGGTGTGACAATGTTTAATGTAATGATTGAATTCCACTCCTTTCATGATCAGATTTGCAACATTCGATAAAATAAGATACAAGTAACTGTTTAAACAACTCATTATGTCAGAGTACGTAATTTTAAATAAATACTAATATAAACATACTCTGTTTTAATACTAAACTTAAAAAAATAGAGAAGGAATAACATACACTAGTTAAAAACTTTGTATTGTGCATGGAACATTTCCACCCCTAGATAGATTACGTAATACTGCTACTCCCACCATCTTGATATGCCCAAAGTATAATGTTCTAGAAATAAAAGTACAAGATGTCTTACCACTGTTGTAGTCAGCGCTGTACTGTACATCCGTGTTTCAGCAGGACTATTTTCAAACCTTAGAATAATTGTACACTCGGTTTTCCAGTTTCACTCAAAGATTTTACTTATAAAGTTAATTACAAAATAGTTCCACACCTTCCTCGATGAATACTTGAGTCAGAAGAAATGGTGGAATGAGACAGGTAGAGAGACGCAGTTCAAGAAGAAGAAGTGACGACACAGATTCCTAGATTTTAATATTAAATGTTCATTGTATTGAAATTGACTTTAAATTAGTAATATTCATAACATGTATAACGAAACATATAAAAGTAATTTAATACAGCTCTTAAACTCAAATTAGTAAATAATATAGTATTTGTGTATTTAATTAGTGCTATAAATAAACTATTAAAAAATTATAACTAAACTACAAAAGAAATAAATTTATCTATTTGGTAAATTTTTATTTTCTTATTGTCACATATGCTATGGTTTACATTGAAGTGGGTACTAATACTTAGTAAATTAATCCTTTTATCATTAATTTACTAATTAGTCTGGATAAGTCCAAGCATAGACCTACAAGAAAGCCTACTTTCGTTTAATATTGTGTTTAAATTATTTTGAAATGAGACATAATTATGTATCTAAAATATAAAATTTGTTATTGACCAGTTTTGTTGCTAATAAGAAATAATCTTAACTTGTTTTCGTATTTCTGTTAGTGGTAGAAAAGGTCTGAGTAAGAAAGCGCTAGGATAGAGATTCGATAATAAAGGGAGAAATAATCTAGAGATGGATAAATAAAGAAACTTGCCGATTACATATTTTTTACCATGCTTAGTCCAATAATATAAACAATTTATTGTTGGCTTCGTATTGTTCCTGCTACTAGGGTATTCTTAAAATCGACTGAGCTCTTTTATTTGTTATGCATTTATTTTTATTTTTTGGTTACTGCTGTTAATTCCGAATGTTTACCAATATTTTTTAGTGTACAATATGAAGTTTGTGAACCAATATGAAATTGTTTCTTTGGGTATATAACTATAAATATTTTATTATATAAAAATCTGTATCAACCAAAATAGTTTGTTTATGCAATATATTATTATATATTGAAATCTATGCGTGGTATTATTAATTTACTAATGAATTCTGTTAAGAAATGTCAACGATAAAAATAGAATCTATAGTAAAATAAATAATAACTATTATAAATGTGGTATTTGAAAAAGTTTAAAACACAATAATCAATTGTTTCTACATAATTGCTATTACAATAACTATTCATTATAGTATAAAGCAATAACATGGGAAAATATTTGTATAAGTCTATGACTCTATATGGAGAATACACTTTAACAAACTACACACTTCGTGTAACAGGTAGTTTGGTTAGCTTAGGTTAGGAAAAGCACAGTAATAATTTTTTTATTTTGTTTGAATATACAGCGGTTAAATTGGTGTAATGGTTGAGAAAAAAGCAACCGGCTCGACGCTAGCGCTCGTAGTCGGCGTATCGCAAAGCTACGCCGTCTCTCCGCTAGATAGAACGGCAGTTTACTTATGTTGTAATTAAAAAGTAGTTTGCAACCTCACCGCTAGGTTCGATAACATCCCTTGGTTGCAAGTAAGACCGCCGAGCTTCCCTTCTGTAATCTGTATGTTTGTTTGTAAATGTTAGGTTTGTTTCGGAAGTAATTGTTTTGCGGTTGGTTAGAAGATTTATTCAAATTCACGCAGTTAGAAATATACTATTTAAAATGTGAACTTTAATTTAGAGATATTCTATTATTTCTTAAGTATACTAACAGTGTTTTTGTTTATTCTGTATCAGTAATCATTTATTACTGATACTCTAATAACTAAAGTGCTGTTACACATTTTGAGAGCAGCTTCCAAATTGATATGAATAGGCAGACATTTCACTTGAAATGAAAATTAAATAATTTATGGCGTTGGATTGTTTCTTATTCATCCTTAAATATTAAGAAATATTATAGATCATAAATATTAAGATATTGGATCATTTCACAAATTTATGGATGATTTTAATAAAATAATCCGGTTATTTTAAATATAAGTTTATTTCGTTTATGGATATTATTTTATCCATGGTAAAAGAAATTTTAAATCTCAATGTTTTATTTGTTATAAATATATTGTGTGACTTATATGAGCAAAATTATGCGGCTAAAAAGGATAAAATATGGTTTTGGGAAAGTTTTGAATATTGCTTTTGTATGAGAAACTTACCTGTCCCAGTTTTATTTAATTTCTAACGTCGATACAAAATGTATGTTTATTTATGTATGTATTTATGTATGTCGATATAAAATGTATGTAAAAATATGTATATTCACGTGTTTTATTTATATCCATTTTAAGGTTTGTTCGGTAAATATTCATAACTAACTGTGATGAATAAGAAGAAATTAATGTGGTAATAAGAATACTATAAAATCACCTAGAAATAATCATTATAAATAGGAGGTTTCAGAAAAGAACACATTTTTTAAAATTATTCCACAAATTTAAAAAATGTGTGTGTAAACACACATTCCACCAAGTATAAACAACAGAAAATAAATAGGAGGCTCCTTCATTGTTTATGATTTTATTTTATTTATTTTATGATTTTATTTATTTATTCTTAAGACGGTTTCCTGGTAAGTAAGGGGCTAGTTAGGATTCTTCTGAAATTCGGAAATTTGTAGACCTGGACATTTTGGGACATGGAAATTTTGAGACTGCACCCTGCCACTCGCCGGCAGAAAACTTAAAGAAAACATACCCATCAACCAGGTATTAAAATATAAATGCGATACATTAACGGGGGTTTGAGTAATAGTGATGTAAACTTGATGTACAATGAAAACTAGTTAAAATTTCTGTACACTTTTTGTTCCAACTAGGATAAAAATTGTTAAAACTTGTAATAAAAACATTTAAATGCACATGTCATAAAGTTCAAACAAACTAGGAAAACAATGGTATGACTAGAGTTTTCGTAGGTTTATTAGTTACTTAGAAAACATCCTTCAAACTCGGGTGCAAATAATTTCTACCCCAACAGTAAGTAATCAGTTTATAATAACTCATTAACGATAATAGTTGTCTACCTTATGATAATTAGTTAAGCACTTTTAGTTTAAATTAAAAGCATTCTAAATAGTTAAATGGTAAATACACAAAGATGACGCACTGGTTAAAACATGTAAAACTCGTACGACGATACCGGTTCTGTTTTCTGTCTCACTGTATAAAATATTAATCCGTATTATTAACAATTACTAGTGCAGTTAATGTGTGTATATTTACCCAAATTGTTTATTGTTCCATATAAATAAATTATAGACCTTCAAAATTACAGTCCACGGTCAGTAGTTTTCATACGCCTACAACTTGCCTGCGGCAATCTCAAGGCCGAGCCAGCCCGGGGGGATACTTTTCCAGGGGCTACATTTCCACCCCGTACACAGCCGGCCGGAGGGGAGGTTATTTTCCCAAATGCTATAAATCCGATAAAAACTCGCTGTATTTGATTATAAATATATATTAGACTATATCATTACATTCAGCGAGTTTACTAGATCGGTCGCGAGGGGTACTTTTCCAGTCGCGGACACCAGTTTAATCATCTGTCCAAGTAACGTTTTTGTCACGTCAAAGGACGTAGGCAGTTGTTGGGGAGGGGGGGTACTGTTCCAGGGGTTACTTTTCCACTACCCCGAAAATTCAAGTATTTTTAACATTGAATTTACCTACAAAGCAGTGGTTAATGCAGTGAATTTTACGCCCTATGGATGTATGATCTATTTGAAAGGTTCTGTATTGTAACTAGGACCACCACAAAAGGGCTTTGCCGACGACTTCAGTGAAATGCGACAGTGACGCTATGTGGTCGCCAGACGCTATGAGGCCTACTTTGCTCTCGAAACTGTACACATTGTCGATCCTTACGAATAATAATAAATAAAATGTAAACAATACAAATAAAAGAAAGTCAAACTTTCTTATAAATCCATTAAAATAAATTTCGAAAAAAATCATGATAAAATTAGGCCTACTCTTTAGTACTGTAAAAACGTTTCAAAAAGAGATATTTTTTTCAAAGGAGAATGTC
Source organism: Stictocephala bisonia (assembly GCA_035578905.1). NCBI lineage: Eukaryota > Metazoa > Arthropoda > Insecta > Hemiptera > Membracidae > Stictocephala > Stictocephala bisonia. The sequence continues at coordinate 624,166 of JAQJVL010000146.1, forward strand.
CTGTGACAATTTTGTTACATGAATTTTGTGACAAAGTTTAATATCTATGAAATAAGTTATATTACTTATCTTTTTTTAAGTATCTTTTTAAATGAACACTTATAATCAGATTGGTTTACAATAAACTTATTTTAATCATTGGTGCTAAATGTATGAGTGATTAAGCAATACATTAAGACGCTATGTTTGCTGGTTCCATTCTTTTATAAATATCATTATATAATGTATTGAGGAAATGTGTACAAGTCAAAGTGATTCCTCTGTATCTTGTTAATTGCTAAACTCTTTAACTTTTTATTATACAACAATCAAATTAAACCGTGTCATTCAAATGTTAAAAGTTATTGGGTTTTTATACAAAGTAAACTTTTTTACATAATCATACCCAATTTTGAATTTTATTTTATTTTAAATGTGAAACAATATATAATAACAAAAATGTATATAGTAAATAATAATAATAATAATAATAAAATCACATTATACATCAATATTACACTATATTCTTTTACTGTTTATAAACGCACGTGCTTGCACATTTTTTTTCTACAGGCATATAGGATAATGATGTCGACTAACCAAACCCCCCCCCCCCCCAATTTCTTTCTGGCTACGGCCTTGACGCAATGACATTTATTATTAATTATGTGATCCATAGTTTGAACTATTTTTTTATTAAAAAAAGGCAATATCACATTGTTTGCTGATACTGAAGTTGGCTAGAGTGCAATAACCTGTTTTTTTCTTTTTCAAAAACAGCTGTGCAATATATTTTGTACAATCAGCTAGCCGATACAATGTATATAAAGCTAGTTCAAAAAGTGTTCACCCATATATCATCTTAATTCCGTATTGATAAAACTAACAGCCTCCCGAACGTGATATCCCTTATCGGCCTAAGTTCGTATCTCTAGCCCTTCCAGCTGGCCGCCCTCTAATGATATGCACTCATAATTGTCTAACTGCCGCCTCCACTTGTTTGCTTAGCTCTCTAACCCCCAGCAATTACTGCCCTTCTAGGCCTACTGTTGCATACGCTATGAATCCTAATGATACGTCGACATTACACAGTTTTGCATATACACTTCACAAACAAAAGGCTTGTTGTTTTTTACTTCAATACAATGTGCCAATTTGCATGATAAGTGTATCGAATTGTAACATTAAAGGCGTTGAAGAAATGATTCAAGTAAAACGGGTGATAAAAGTTTTGTGAGGACTAAAATTTTAGTCGTAAATAGATATAAGCTTGTCTATTGGCACTTGGGTGTTAGGAGATATCATCTTCCTTTGCCATTTCAGCATTTTTTTAATTTCTTAATCAGCATATTACGTGATAATATAAATAACAAAAAGTTCGTGTCAATCAACACAAATTTACTAAAATAAAAGTACATGTATTATCAAGTATAAGTATAGTGATTGATTTCAATAAACAACGTTTACTACTTTCAGACCAAACAGATTCATAAAGGAAACGCTTGCATTGTCGTTGATAATAAATCAATATGTTAAATATTTCATTTTTTAATGTTGAAAACATGAGTTACACATTTTATTTGTTTTAATTTTTTTAAAATTAAATGAAATTGTATTCGTTTCAATTGAATAAAATTATGATAAATTTGTTTAAATTTTATTCAATCACTAACGTTATACTTTAATAAAATCTATTCAATTTATCTACGAATATTCAAGGAATTTATTGTGATTTAGAATTTAATTGAAATCACACAAATTCTCAATATAACTATACATATAGTTATATTGAGTTTTTGTGTTAATTATATATATATATATATTTATTTATTTATATATATTTTAGGATGTAATAAAATTAAAAACTGAGTAGCTTTAACATATTTTATTAAAATTGATTAAACACAACATGTTTCAACTTTATGGTCATTTTCAAGTGTAAATAAGATAATTAAGTTAAGTATATAATAATTCTTTAAATAAAATTGTAAAATATGTGGTTTTTGTAAATATTGATGAATATGGATAAGTTGGTGATATTTTTAACTATAATTTTTAATGTTTCGAATCTTATCAAAATTTGGGTTTGTATAATTGATTTGTGTGTTAAATATGTTCACTGGATTTTCATTTTGCGCTAAATTTATATGTAATTCTTCTGTTGCATTCATTTTCTTGCCCTTTTTCATAAAATTTAATATTTTCATGTTTTCTTCCATTTTTGTGTACGTGTGGTCTGTAGAGAGCAAGTGTTCTGCGAATGTGGCTTTCATTGTAGTTGTGATATAGCTTCTGAGAGCTTGTATATATATACAAGCTCTCCCAAAAGTAAAGTGCCAAACATCGGGAAATCTTTATATATGTCAATATAAAGAGAAAATCAAGTATATACATTTTTTCCGAAAACGCTTGTTTACCAGATATCTGCCATTTTGTTTTCTCACAAAATGATTTTTATTTCCAAGTTGCCTCACCAGAACTTTATGAAGCTCACTATGGATGTTAAATCATACTAGAGACCTATTATAGAAAAAAATAAACTTGATCCAATTTAAAATTTCACAATGGCGGCAATTTTAAATTTTAAACGGAAATTGCGGGGAAATAGTAAAAAAATACAAATGGACGCCATTTTGAAAATTTAAATAGGATCAAGTTGACTTTTTTCTAGAATATGCAACTGTTGAGCCAACTTGCAGATAAAAATTATTTTGTAAAAAAATCAAATGGCGGATATCTGGTAAACAAAGCGTTTTTGGGGAAAACGTACATTCGATTTTCTCTTTATTTTGATCTATTTAATGATTTCCTGAAGTTTGACACTTTACTTTTGGGACCCTCTGTTTGTATGTAATTGATTGCAAAATTGACAGACTCTGTTTTGTCGTCAAGTAATGTTTTATTAATTAAACTGCGCAAGCTGAAATATTTAGCAAGGAATCATTAAAGCCCCCTTTGCTTTGATCCAGCGGGCGCAATCGCCTCACAATCCGAATCAATAGATTCAAAGCCCTGCCCTTTCCACTCGGCCCACCCCCTAACATCCTCACACACCAGACCAAGTCGCATGCGCCCTTTAATTAATAAATCCCGGTTTGACCCTCGCCGGGAAAGGCCTAAGGCTAAACACCGATTAAACTACGTCACTGGAAAGTTAAAATAAAAGGAAAAAATGCCCTGTAACATATAATACGGCGTTTTTCATATCAATTTATTTTAAAAAAATATTTTATTGTCAATAAATCAGCTAAATTATACTTATCATACTAGTGATAGAGATTTTATAAACGAAAGTATTTTGTTAATGTACACGGGGATTCCTCAAGGATGTTTTATTCTGCACATTCTCTTTTTCGTATATATCATTAAATTTTTTTAATTGACTAGTTAACACTTGAATTATTTCAATAATAGTTGTATTGCCTTAAGTAAGTAATAAAATAAGAAAATGTTATTCTTCTTATCCAAATTTTAACTATGAAAATACATCTCGTGTTCGACTCAACGCAACCCTGTAAGAACAAAAATACAGACCTTTGTATTTTTTTAGTTCGATCGTGTAAATTGGTTATGCAGATTATATGCATTAATTGCCGACGATTCGGACCCTTTATTAAAGGCTTCCTTTTTCAAGATAGATGTTTACGCTAACAAAACACTCTTTCAACTCTCACTGTCAAACCCAGAAGACGATGAACTGTCCATAAAATATTTAAAATATCAAACCTAAAATAGTGTAAAGTGTGTTTTGAATTAGTTTACAAAACAAATTCAGGTGTTTACAATAACTGAAACGTGTTTCCAGTTAGTAAACAAAATGTTCACTCTGAGGAAAAACAAGGGGAGGCCAGCAAACATTGAGACTATATATTTACATGAAATAAGTAGGCCTAATACACCATTTTTTAAAGTGAATGAAATTTCCCATATGCCACTTTTTGGGTACAGTAGTACACTCCCAAGTGTTATTGGAGTATCTCACTGTGAACAAGATTGGCAGTTAGGCAATACAAAATATAAAAGTTGTTATGAGAGTTGGCTTGAAAAGTTGTTATGAGAATGGAGAGTTTGACATGGGATGAACAAAGGTTATGATTGGCCGGAATCGGGATATTTATTATCTTCCCGTATTTCAGTTATTTGAGAGAAAATATTTTGTAGTAAATAAATACCACCATTATGAGGTATTAAGTCATCCATTGTGTCAACATTACTAAAATCAAAATAATTTCTCGTTACATCAACCCTTCTCCTTGCGATGAGCTGCTCTGTCATCATGATGTCAACAACTAATTACACACGTATTACACATTATTTACAGGGAATCGCCTCTTATTGCGTCAGGTGACCGGAACTCAGAAGGGCACACGTGCTAAGTCTCTCTAATGATTCTATCAGGTGGTCCATATTGTCGGAAGGGGGTTCAAATTAAGGGAAGAGGGTTGCAGTACTTAACAATAGGTTGACTGCGCCGTCAATGTCTGAACGCTTCAACGTCACACGGTAACGCGCGTCGATGAAGATTCTTTTTAATTACTTTTACCCTCGGATCAAATTTGCTCTCGGATGATTGAGGACACGTGTTTTATTTCGTAGATCATTTTGTCGGAAATACGATCGTCTTTCAGAGGAGAGGGGAAGCCGTTCTGGTTCTTGCTTTTTGTTTTTTTCTGACATAGTTAAATAATATTAATCGTACAATGGTCTCCATCAACGTTACTTGTGCGAATGATATTATCGTTCTGAAATTGGTGTGTAAGCAATGCTGGGACAATGTATCAAAGCTGGATGGAATTTTAAAGCACTAAATGAATTAATAAAAAAAAACCAAAAACATAACATTACGATTCTACTACAAACGTTTAGACTTCACATTTGAATATGTAAATGAACTGAGAAGGTGGTGCAATCGGTTTTCGGTGACTTAATTATTTCCTAATTTTATAGTGCAAATCAGTTAATGTACCTTCCCTTAAGACAGGAAAAAAACTTTAACCACTACATTACAACTTGTGGCCTTATGAAGAGCTGATTTTAAATCAACCATAAGACAAAACTGTTCAGAGTACAAATGTAATTTTTTATAAATACGTTTTTTACACAAAACTGAAGGGATTTAGCTGTTTTTCATTTTTTTAAATGTAAAAATATGTATAATATTAAAGGTCTAAAATTACAATCGATTTTTTGTGAGTTAATGATTTTCTAATTTTATAATCAAAATTGGTTAATGTACCTTCCCTCGAAACAAGAAAAATAATCTAAAAATATTTATAATTTTAAAGGTCATTTTTACATAAATATTTTTACATTATTATCCTGTCTCAAGGGAAGGTACATTAACTAATTTTGATTATAAAATTGGAAAATAATTAACTCACCGAAAACCGATTGCACCACCTTAACAAAACTTGTTTCTTAAAGTATTAGTCGACATATACATAATGTTCCTTGGCGCTTTTGTCTCAAGCATTAGAAAAATAGTCTGTTAATTGACCTTTTTGTGTATGTATTTTTAATATTTTTTTTTAATTTTTAGTAAGTGGTTCTAATAGAATATCTATCACAAATAGAGTCCAGTGTTAAGTGAGTTGAAGAGAGGGTACATATTTTATTTATATTATCTGTTATTTTCGTTTTTGTTTCAGAAAGATATGCGATGAGAAACATTCTAGCACCTCTACCGTTCGCATTCTGAACCTCGCCACAGAACTGTGTAGTTCACTGAGTCATTCTGAACCTCGCCACAGAACTGTGTAGTTCACTGAGTCATTCTGAACCTCGCCACAGAACTGTGTAGTTCACTGAGTCATTCTGAACCTCGCCACAGAACTGTGTAGTTCACTGAGTCATTCTGAACCTCGCCACAGAACTATGTAGTTCACTGAGTCATTCTGAACCTCGCCACAGAACTGTGTAGTTCACTGAGTCATTCTGAACCTCGCCACAGAACTGTGTAGTTCACTGAGTCATTCTGAACCTCGCCACAGAACTGTGTAGTTCACTGAGTCATTCTGAACCTCGCCACAGAACTGTGTAGTTCACTGAGTCATTCTGAACCTCGCCACAGAACTGTGTAGTTCACTGAGTCATTTATAGTTAGTTACTACCTCCTGGAATCCCTTATTTGATTAGTTACAAAAAAGAAAAGAAAAAACTGGAGAGCCGAACTCCAGTGGTTGTGCTGAAGAGGTATATCTCAACCTCTTCTACTGCTGATGCTGAGACCTAGTTTGGTTTTATTGATAAGACTGGTTGTATGTATGTGTGTGATTGAGTAAGATAGAAAAATTATAAATTTGTTATTTATTTACTTTTTTATTATTTCTTATCCCTAATTTGAGTATATGTTCCATTTTAAAATCTATGTTATTGTTTTTGTACAAATTAAGTAAGTGTAATTTTGTGTTATAACCTATGTAATGATACAATTTAGTTAAATATATAAATTAATACATATACATATATTTATTTATTTGTTTAAAAAAATGTCACCTTTAAGATGATAATGTAGTCAAAGGCATGTTAATACACGAATATCGCCTAAATAGAGTTCTAAGGGTAAATAAGAGCGATAAATTATTCGCAAAAAGTAAGAATCCAATTTATAATCGTATGCATTTGTAGGGTGGGTGTAAAGGATTTTAGTAAGCGCATTCTTCTGTTGGAGAATATATCGCTAATGAATAGATCACACAGAAAAAATAAACAGGAGACACTTTACCCCAATAGTGCACTGAGTGGATGTCGAGAAGTTTGCCCTCTGGTTCACCGTACAGATGGCAGGGCCAGCACCATTGGCAGTTCCTCCCATTAACCTCCTCCAAATCCTCAATAATAAACGTAGTAATTATTATTTAAGATTTATAAAGATGTACTTTAGATGTAACTGTTTCCTTACTTCCGCTAAGGAATGAAATATCAATCGTTACTACGTTATTCATTTTTCCCAGACTCCTTGTATTGCTTTCATATGTTCCCAAAAGCATACAACAATTGAATTTTCTCTAAAACGGCTCCAACGATTTTGATTACATTTTCAGGAAAGATGTGAATTACAATTAAAAATATTTTAGTAAAAACCGCATGTCTCTAACGCGACTAACTTTTTAGAAATGGCAAAAAAACATATCTGGGAATCAAACCAGTAATTTTCAAAGTTTTGATTTTTTAGTGTTTAATATTGGGGGGGAAAGTTTGTGCCAATTCTTTGGAGCCATTTATTTTCTATTCGGCTATTGAAAAAATGCGTAAAAAACATTGATCTTTTGGAGAATACATCCATAATGGCTGACCAATCATGAGATTAAGGCTTTGGGATGACCACTTAAAAATGTATATATTGATTAATTACAGTTCTATAATTCATATTTTATGTACTAACAAGGGTGGAACTCGAGGTGCGACATGCCACCTCAGGTAGCCCGGCGAAGGGTTGTGGGGCTGTAGACGCGCTCTCTCTCTGTGTCCATAAATATATATATAGACCTATCTATATATACCTAACCTAACCCATCCACCCTCCCATACACGTACATTGGTAGTAATTGTATTGGTAACAATCGTTAATCATGTGTCTCATTGTATGGCTGTAGTTTTCAGATAATTTTATCACTGTAAATATATCAACTATTAGCCGCCAGACCAACACGGCCACACTGCTAGCCGAAGCGCCATGTCGCACCTCGAGTGTTAGTTTTGGGTTCTCTTTCACTGCATGTCGCACCTCGAGTGTCCAATTATGACCCTCAGGTAGTCCATGTCGCACCTCGGGTGCCCCCCTAACAAGGCATACAAATTGAAATAAGATTTTGAATAGTAAAATTTTGTTCCTGGGAACGTCAATATAATAATTTTACTCCCTTCACAGACAGAGACAGTTTCTTCTCCATATGTATCCAGATCTAATCCCAGTAAAACTTTCCTCCATCAATACGATTGTTCGTTTATCGGTGGGTGGGTGGATATTTAGGGCTGCTGTGCTCCGACTGGTCAAGCGGTAGTATGAGCCTGCTGGAACTACAGAGTGCAGCCGTTTTTGCTAAAAATATATATTCAATTCGTATACTGCCATAAAACATACATAGAGTACAGATGAAAGTGTCTTCCATTGTCTTCCCTTTACTTTAGCTCCCCCTTACCCATTCTACGTCAGATCTGTAGCATTGGTCTTCTACAATAGTGTGAACTCCATTCTTTTTGCTCTTTTCGTCTTTGATATTTCATCGCCTAAATTTACTTCAAAAGAAGCAGCCTGGGTCCAAATATTAAAGAGCAGTTTCAAAACCAAACATTTTACAAGTTTTAAAGCTTTACCTTTTATTTATAGATCATATGTCTCGTAATATTTCTGTTTATTCTGCACCTTTATAAAAGTCCACGTCGTCCAGATTGACCGAAACTGCGGAACGGGACCATTCATCTTTACTCCTCTTGCAATAAGACGGATGTCAGTCTAGGTGGACACATGAAGATCAGGTGCAGTGTTATTGTATCAGATTAAGTAGGAAAGAAGTTTGTCCTATTAAACATTTTTTAAACTATATATTCAATTCGTTTGTGTTGCTGATTTGAGCTATATCACTGGGGATTTTAGAAAGTAGCATAAGGCCAATAAATACAGTTTTTTTTAAAAAAAGTTTTAACTTATGAGAAACAGAGGGGTATATGTTTCTATTTCCGGTGTTATAAGAAATACGCAACAAAGTGTCCCAACGACAAACTGAGCCATTTTAGTTGGGACAGATTGTCGTTGGGACGCTGTCCGCAGCGTGCAACAATCCAAGGTGGCCCAGGTTGTTTGTTCTTTCGTGAACGGACAAACCGAACCACATTCTTGAATGGTTCAATTTGTCTTTGGATCTTTGGCTCACTTTTTCCTCGCTGGATTTTAAAAGATTGTCCAGTTTGTCGTTGAGACACTTTGTTCACTTCCCGTTATAAGAATGCTGATGAGTATTTACAAGGCACAGTCCAGACTCAGTTTCTTAAATTGTGCCAAGTCACTCGAACAAAGAGTTAGAAACTATCTTCTGGAGGGGGCCTTCTATAGCGTTCGGGAGTATTGTCAGGTAGACGTTGATAGTTGTTGTAACCTTTAGCTTTGTGTATTTATGTAGATGTAGTAATATGTTATTAGTAAGAACATTTTAGTTACGTAAACTAACAAAATTGTTGACTCACTTAACCCTACCAGTACCAACGACGTCTCAGGCGTCGATCGGCACCTGCTTGCCGATACCGTCGACGCCTCTGACGTCGATGTGCATGCCTTTCGTAATTTGCCGTTATTGAGTCATCTATTGGTATGGAACGGTTGTTATAGTACTCAAAATTTGCAGAAAGAAGCATAATTTAATTTGGTACTCTATGACAACAATTTGAGTGAAGCAGCTATTTTTTTTCTTTGCTACAACATCAACAGTATTTTTCGTCAGCTGATTTGTGTTATGGTTTGTGTTTACTGCTTGCAATATTTTGAGAATATTCATTGAATAAAGTATATCATATTATACGTATTTTTGAAGTAGATAAACTGTTCTATAGAAAAAACATATCGATTACCATGGAAACATTTGTTTATTATCACATTTCAGGGGTAAAACGAAAAAAAAATTCAAAAATTTCGCAATTTTTGTCTTTTTTATTTTTGTTTAATTTTTGAACAGTTAAAAAAATATGATGTTATTTTATTTTTATTTCTCGTTAAATTCTGAAAATAATGATATATAACAACATATAGTTTGATATTTATTAGTAGGTGAAAAAAAAATAATCCCAAGACTTACAAAGAGACATGTTTATTATCAATGAATCACGGAAGTTTGAGTTTAAAACTGTCAAAACAAGAGGCAGAAAGAAGGCTAAAGTTTCAACATATTTCTTACTGCTCTTTCTGGTGTGTGAAGATTGTATTAAAATTATTATTTCTCGGTATACTTTAGAGTATGATTCTTTCAGTATTTAAATGTCTAAAATCTTCACTAAACTACTCCACAACATTCCATGCTCTATCTATATCACCAAGTGTACAAAACGATCGCCAGCCTCACCCCCTGCAGAGCTAGTGACCACTCCGTTCCGCTGTCCACATGCTGTTCTCGGAACAATCGTCCAGGGTTTCCGGCCCCTAAATTACATCCCTCATCAGTGTTCCTCCCCCAGTTTGTCGTAACTTTGTACCTGTTTTGTACAATCAGCTGGCTCATTTAACTTCCTTTATGTTACGTGGTTTAGCACAAATTAGCTCAGCCGTCAGCCGGTCTGCTTCTGTCACGTGACACCGTGTTTATAGGTGTTGGCTCTTATCGGTAGATAAATCGGCCATGGGGTTTCTGTCTTATCACACTATTCCGTTTTAAGAACAGTCTAGTAAGCTTTCGTGATATCTTGTGAATTGGTATTCGCTAGTTTAAATCTACCAATTTTCAGGTATAGTTTATCACTTTATATCCTGTTATTGTTAAGTCTAAGAGATGCACATAATTGTGAGGCGCCTCTGAAGGAACACTTCTTGTACTGTCTCTAGACAGACGAGGGACGAGTCATCCTGGTATTCCCTCCAGCTGGGTCCAATGACTCAGTCAGCTGATCGACTTCAAGGTCACACATTGTGTGCTCTATGGTTGTGTATGCTTGGCGTGAACGGTTTACGTCGGCCATACAGAGTACCTTGGTAATTTCAAAACGAACTAGTGACTCATTATTACGTAGATACCAGGAAATTAAGCTATTAAGTTTCCTTCCGTTATCATTTTCCCTACTTCTATTCTTTATACAGAACAATTACTCATTGATTATTCCAAATCTCCTTATGAATTCAGAAATTATTTAATACTAGGGGACACCTCTACGCTTTACGTGCCAACCCCGTTAATATTTCTAATAGTTTTAAGTTGTTAAAGGCTCAAAGAAACTATTCTATTTTTTCTATTCCCATAAATATAAGTTTCGAGGTGTACTCTTAAAAGAACTTTTAAAGAATCTTCTTCTTCGTGAATTCACAAATATTTAAGTGAAATGAATAACTCACTTCCAATCGGGTTCGTTGTACAAGTTCGAGTGACTGAAAAATCGTGCCATTTTTTTGTCAGCACACAAATGAACGCTGACGGTTAGGTTAAAAAAAATCACACTTCGCTCGGTCAATAATGATAGACAATACATTTTCACACCCTTGCATCACCACAAAAAAAAAAAGAACTGTCAAAAAAACCACGGTTTCATCTGTTAGCAATGCAATCACATTTTAAAATTTCAAATTATGTTTTATGAAAAATTTTAGGGGGAGACAATTTCAATCGATGAATTACAAGTACTGTCGAATGCAGTTAATAAAAAAGATGTAAAAAATAGAACATTTGTATTCTGCTGAAATTCAACTTAGACATTTCGAGGAGTTAGGGTTAATTTTTTTTTTCAGTGCTCTTCTTGTTATGGAATGACTACAGTGCATTATTCATCAAACTGGGAAGAACCGTGTTGATTTGTAGGCCTATAATGAATATCAAATAAGAAACAGTTTTTTGCTTATGACAATTTTAAAATCTCTCATACCTTCCTACGTTCTTCACTTTTATGTCAATACCTATGGTATTTTGATATGGTATTATTGTTATCCACATAAAGCACGCCTCCCCCCCCATTAAAAAAAAAGACTGCTGTACGCTTTGTTAATAATGTTCAATATCTCTCTAGGCAACGAGAAAACGTTTTCTTTTTGTGTGTATTAATTTTTGGAATGTTTTGACGGCTAAAATGCCATCGTGTCTCTGATATTTATTTATTAGTAAATGCTGCACGTTCATCAAGCAATATTTTATGAAGCTTTAATAAGCCCCAAGCTTGTTTTATATACCAACATTTAATTAATAACAGTGCTTCACCTGAATTCTTAATATTAATTTATTTTGTATTAATACGTTATTGTTAGAATTAGAAGTTTGTTACATAGTTACTTTTAGATAGTCGTATTAGGTCACAATATGAAATATACATTCTTAAAAAAAATACGAAGATCTAAACAGCTTCTTAAGTTTCAAAGAACAATGCTGCTATCCTCATACCATAGTAAATAATTTGTAATTACGAAATAAACAAAAAATAAGACGTACGTTGGATAATAACGTCCATAAATACATTACCCCCTTCCTAATGACAATTTCGCCCGAACTCCGGCGACACTAGCGCTACCTGGGAACTGGTCCAATAATTACTATTTACCGGTCGCTTTGTCAATGCGAGTGCGTCACCGGGATAAAACCCGGATTAACGAACAGGAAGTTGTCCAAAACATGTCGGATTATCGAGGGATAAGCTTCAATTAGACGCTAACTTCATCCACGCTGCAAAAAATAACCCCCTCCTCTTCCTCTCCAAACCCTCACTAACAAATAAACTATTGTGTTACAGATTCTAGCTCACGTTTTATTTGGAGTTTGCCAACAAGGGCAATTCGATACGAAAAAAATATTTTTGTGTTTAGTAATTTTATTATCTGTGTCTTTATTTAAAATAAGAATAGATTTTTTTACTGAAATCAGTCGTGAATGTTTACGATAGTTCGAAATTTTTTCTGTTTTCATGGTCTGTTTTATGATTTAATTTAAAAATTCCTAATTTATTTTCAATAACATTTTTATTTTTTAGTCTTATATTAAAGTTTTATGGTATAGTAACAATTTTACGCTAATATTGACAAATCCTAACGTACGGTTTGAATTATTGTTTTTAACAATATCTTCCTTATAAACAACGCTATAACAAATTATTTTCAGAAATGTTTTTGTTATCGTGTTTTATCGTAGCCTATTTTGTTTAGGATAAATTATTTCAGTAGTCGACCACTATTCGGAGCTACTGAGTGAGCCTCCTCTTATGTATATAGTCTCTGTATAAATTGTTCAACAGCTAATTTCAGGCGACAGTAACCAGATGTTGAGAGAAAAAATGTATTGTTTAAGACTGGACAATTTTGTATGCCAATTTAAATATTCATGGCGTTATATTATTAAAATTGGACCAACGCCTGTGCGTGAACTTTTATTTAACGAGTGGCCATCAGCTAAATTTGGAATTTTAAACTTGTTCAGTCCTACCTCGGATTCCACTGTCCTGACACGTTGATAGAGAGATTGTTTTTGTTGTAAGGTAAAGTTTATTGTTTAACGTATGAATAATAACCAAGAAATTGAAGAAAAAAAATAAACAGCTGTTCTTCTTAACATTCCTCTTTACTTTCTCCCATATGCGTTAGCATAGAAAAATTACTATTGTGATCGCCTAAAAAAATGTTTTTTATAAGTTGGTCTAAAAATCCATTTTAGGGTCTCCTGAACCCAAAAAAAGTGGTGTTTTTGGACAACAATTTTGATGTCTGTCCGAATGTGCGTCTGTCTGTGTGTAAGCGCATGTCGCTGGAGACCAAATTTAAGGATACATTTTTATGAAATTTGGTATGAAGGTATATTTAATCTTTCAATATATTTAGATAATTTTTTCACTTTTTTAAATTTTAGTTTTTTTTATTTTTATGGGCAAAAAACATACAAAAATTGAATTTTCTCAAAAACGGAACTAACGATTTTGATTAAATTTTCAGAAATGATTTGAATTACAATTCAAAACATTTTAGTAAAATCCACATACAAGTTGACAAGTTTTTTAGATATTTCAAAAAACATATTTGGGAATCAAATTGGTAATTTTCAAAGTTTTGATTTTTTAGTGTTTAATATGGGGAAAAGTGTGTGCCAATTCTTTGGAACCATTTATTGTTAATTTAGTTTGAATCCAAAATCGATTAAGTGGAAACTGTACTAAATACACTATCTGCCAATATTCTATAACATATTATGAACCTCCAAACGTTGAATTGAAATTTACACAACTATCTTTGGCTGAAAGAGTGGTACAGTCCTTTAATGCCAATAAAAGTAACGAAAATATAAAATCAGTATTCTGTACAGCATTTAAAAAAATTGATAATCCAAGAGTTGACAACAGTAGCTTATGTCACGCCTTATGAATTGTCACGGGGGGTTGGACGCAGGAAGGCCAGGAGCAGGTGTGATGGGATAATCCAGGTTGATCCTGGGACAATAGTCTGGATCAATTACGTACAGGAGCTGAGCTAACCCTTCCAGCCCCCGGCTTGGGCTGTAATTGATACTAACCCTTGTCTGGACTATATGTTAAAGAACAGTCGGTAAGTTGTCCAAGAATAAGGTGATTTTTTGTAAATTCGATAAAATTTGTTTGCCTGAATAAGGCAGAAAATGATTGAAATCAGGATTGTACTGATAAAGTAGGTTACAGATACCTTCAGGAATCATTCAACAGGTTGTGTATCTGTTTAGCAATCCACACAGAGAGAAAAGCACGCCAGATACTCGGAGAGTATTCTTAGTTCACCGGTCTGATTTTCTGTTTAGTTTTCTTTAGCTTAAGGGGTTAGGTGTATTTTCAATATACTGTATATTGTCTATTGGTGCTGAAGTTGTATCAAGTATTCAAAGAGCTTAAAGAATTCTGTAGTTTTTTTACGGGGTGTCTTTAAGAATCTTGGAGGATGTTCTAAGAGTAAACAAAGTGCTGAGTAACAATTGGTAAGCCAAATAACTCCAAACTCTTCTTAGAAAAAAGAACAATTACTAAAACTTTACAAAATAATATCTTGCGTAAATTAAAAAGAATATCTGCCCTAATAAAATGTGAAACTTGAAGAAATATGAATCAAATCGAAGAAATTCGAAATCTAAATTCTACCTTTTTATCAAGGAAAAAAAAGAAGAATGAAATCTATCTCTACCAATACACATATGCTAATTAAGAGACTATTAATAGTACAAAATGATCAGCAGAAAAAAATGTAGGCCTACTTAATGATCATAATTCAGATAAATTCGATTTCTAATATTTCTTCATGTAGTGGATTGTCAAATGCCGCAAAAATAAAACTCCACTGCTGCAGTCGGAAGCCGGTTATCGGAGTTGGCTGACTGACCCACCAGCAACGTATTCCTCTATATACTGCCAAACGGGTTGTTGTATCAAGATCTGGATGTGTATTTGAACCAATATTTGCAAAAGCAGGGTTTATTCAATGCAAGGTTTGTTGAGTCAACATTTCATAAATTTCACCAGAATGATTGTAAAGAGTTTTTGACACAATTAACTATTAAAATTGAGCATATTAAATAAAACTACTCTATTACTAAGGTGAAAGCAGGTTACTTCTGTCTTTATTAGATTGGGCTTTAGCTTCGAGGTTATTGAATAATTGTTGAGGGTGGCTAGATAGATCAATTGTAAGTATTCTTTCAGCTTTTATATGCCCTCGTGTTGAGTTGCGAGGGCAATATCATATGAATGTTCTGGACTATATGGCGGAAATGCCAGCAGAGTATACATTGAATAAAAAAGGAGTAAGAACAGATCCTTGTGACAGTCCTACAAGACATATTCAGGTGCCTACAAGAACTTTCTCTGCAACCCAGACACACTTTAATTATAAATCTGTGGCTGAGGCTGGAATTCGGAAATCGCAACAATCGAGGACATGGAATCAAGTTGTGAAATTTAAGTAACACGTCTCTTCTCCAGACTGAGTCATAGGCTGCTGACAGATCTCCAGTTGCTGCTGGTGTTTTCTTTTTAAGAGTCTGCAGAGGCTGCCGGCCATTTTGATTTTAATCCCATAAGAACAATGCTATTTTCGAACCGGACATGCGATCACACGTATCGAAACGGATTGTTTGCAAACAAATTTTATTTGTTAAAGAACGAAATTGCGCCTTGTAATTGTTTTGAAAATTCCTAATTAGTTATAGAAAAAAAATATAAAAATATTTAGTTTGAATAAAAAATGTTCACCTATTTTTCTTAACTAGGCGTATGTGTTAAAAATATTAAAAGTAAATCCAATGCGCAATATGATAACTCATATACAAATGTTGGTCAATAAATAACGAAAAAAAAAAATAGATTCGCAAGTAACATTGTTATTATGGGATGAAAAACAACATGGCCGACAACCTCGGCAGACTCTTAAATCCATTATCAATAAAATATTTCAAAGAATGTACCTGGTCACAACAATTTCGACTAGGTCTGAACCGAGCTTGTTCATCAGGGATGCTGTCAATGACAATGGGTGATATTCTCAAGTAAATTAGTTTGGATCACATAGTCAATGAGTGCCCATTGCGTTCTTTTCAGGGAGGGATTAGCTGGTCTTCATTCTGTCGGACAAGCAGGTGATGAATGGTTGTCAAACCAGGATTTAGCTCTGTGACTGGAAATCAATATTTAAACTCTAAGACATAAGTACTTTGTACTGCAGATTTAATTTTATTAGGATACTTTTATTATTAGTATAATTGTTAATTTCTTACAAAAGCCATATTATACGTGAAATAAAATTAGGCTTTAGCGGCCGGTGCTATAACTAGAATCTATTTTCCGGTAACAACCGCGTTAAGATGCTTTCTACATCTACGCCATTTATAAGATAACCAGACGTTTTGCTCATACTGTGATGTGGCATCATCCGCAGTCTGAGCCCTAGCCACTGAGCCATCACGCCGTTATGGCATGTAATGGAACACACCATGATGTTATACAACTCCCGTTGTCTATCTATAGTGACCTAAGTAGGGATAGGATAGGGCCAGCCTGCGATCGCGTGCAGAGAACATTTTAAGGCCAATTTGTTGGGACGAGCGTGCGCGACCCAGCTGCCCGGGAAAACGGAAACAAACGCTTTGAGCGCACCGGAACATGTCAATCGAACCCTTTGACCAGCAGGCCGACTCACAATTTTATTTATTATCACCTTCCGACACGGCGGCGGAGTCGTTCTGCTGGAAACTCGACGTGAGAATCGGGGCGGCGCAACCATCGCTTCGCACCACAGCTCGCTACTCGCAATTACGTAGTGGTTTGGTTCTTGTATCGGGGCAGCTCCAATGAGCAAGGGAATTCCATCCTCTAAGTGACACTTTCAAAATATTTAGTGTCTTGAGCATAAAAGAGAAATTTTGCTTCAATAGTCGAGTAAGCAGATCGAACTTAGATGGGTCTAACAATGACCCCTGAGGCACACTCGACCCTGCTGGGAAAGTTTCGGATTGCACTCCTGCATTATCATCAATTGAAAGTCTGTCTCTAAAATAAGAATTTATCCAAGAAAGAAGCCTTTTATTCCATAAGTTTCAAGTTTACTAACCAGGTGTAAGTGGTTGACTATATCGAAAACCTTACTGAAGTCAAGGTAAATTAGAATAATTCACTATGTATATTAGTTGGTTTATGTTTGTTTTTACTTGAAATGTTCATACGAGAACATTTTTGAATATGAAATAGACTTTAGTAAAGTTTGAAGTTTTCCATTGGTCCAAACATCATCTTTAATTTCCTTATTGTTGAGATATTAAAGACAAATAAAGGTCTAATTCACTTAGTAAAGGCAAAATTTTAAGATTGATAAGTTACCATTGAAGAGTGAAGAAGTCTATCAGTGTGGTTCAAAATTGTTTTTGATGATCGGCGATGTGAGGATTTGATATCCCACAAAGATAAGTATTTATCAAAAACTTCTCGATAGGAAAGATTTTTATTGATAGTTAATGATCCTCAAAAAGAATGCGAAATATTTTAACAAAATGGCAATTAAGGAACTTAAAATGAGTTGTGAAATCATGTTTCCTCTTAAAGAATCCGTTTGAGATCATCTCGGGTATTTCCTAATGTGGCTCTTTCTCACAAAAAAAGAACTAAAAATATGAAAATAGACTAGGCCACTGATAGCCCTCGTACCAACCCTACAATGGACAGAACTACTGAAGAGGTGATGACTATATAAGATGTTATCAGTCTTCAATCCAAAATTTCGTTCATAACGCGCCGGCAAAAAGGCCCTTTTTTTCTTCTTAAAAAAAGGGCGAATACCTTTCAAACAAATTCTATAGAAACTGCATATGTGAGTATGCGTAAACACACTCTACCCTTTATAAACTAACTAAACGTAACCTAACTCAAGCTGGAGCAACATAACCTATGCCAACTTAACGAACATTCAGTAACCTATTTTTCAAAATCCACATAGAAAATTGTTTAAGAGAGGTATAACTTTAAAAAATCCAAGACAATATCACGGGATAGTAACAAACTGTCCTTTATCAACATTTGTAATAACACCAATCACCCACTCATGTACGTACAGTGGTATTGACTCACGCACTGTACGTGGTATCATAAATATAATAATGTTCACTCGGAATACTGACTAAATGCCTTAAAAATGACGCAGTCAGAACAAAATCAGTAAGTAAACACCAAAAACGTGTAAAAAGGTGGCGCCAGAGTGTGATGACCTTGACCGGGACAAACAAGTTACGCAAGATGAGTTCCCATGGTTCAGCATCACATGATGTGGTGAAAGCCGATCACCTGGAACTAAAAGGGTAGATGACTTGAGTGTGTGTGGCCTGGGGCGACACTAGGGCTCGTCTCTCGAGTCATCCATCTGTTGACTACACTGAAACTGAGAACATTACCTCCTTCTCTAAACTTTACATAGTATTTTTGATTTTTACGAATGAAGAGACTATATTCCTCTCTCTTTTTCTCGCTCACTCGGAAGAAACGTGGCCGTTTTAAAACTCAAATTTCCCAATGGAGGAGAAGTTCAAAATGTTTCATGACTGTCTGACTTTCCAATTGAATCGCTGTTGTTCCATAAAAACAAGTAAACTTGATAACAAATAAAGAACAAACAAATGGATCACAAAAAGAATCTTGGTGACAGGGAAGAGAAAAGATTCTCTAAAAAATGTGTTAAACAAAAAAAGAAATAAACACAATAGCAAAGAAACAAACATATAAAACTTGAGAGAAGAAAGAAAATTCGGTAGTAAAAGAAGGTTTCTTCAACAGAATGTGGTATTATAAACATAATAGGAGTAATCAGCTCAGTAAAAATTACCATTGTGAACGTCATAGTCAGTGGTGGTATTATATTTAGACATCTATCAATCGTAACTAATGATTTTATTATTATTATTATTTTTTACAGCTTTTGTAGACACTTTGTTCTTCATTGATTGAATATATGTCCTCACAAGAGTAAAGCTTAACATGATCGATGGCTTTGGGACTTACCAATGAGTAAGAAACATCTGAATTATTAGAGAACTCCTGTCCAAAACAATGCAAACTATCTAAATTGTATATCAATGTCAGTTGTAAAAAACCACAAATGTATACCTTTTAAGTTCACTGGCCTTTTTTTCAGAACTTATCTTTTCAAATTAGAATTTTTTTTCGTTCCTTAAAACTACTAAAGTAACAAAAAAGCTATTCCCACTTGCTAAATGTCGACCTGTCGATTTTGCCAATTTTCAGCAAAACATTTAAACTTGTTTAATTACAACTATGAATTTTTTTAACAAACAGACAGGTCTCCGAAAGTTAATTTTCATTCAGTGTTGTGATGAGTCGACTGATTGGAATACCGAAACGTGCCCTTGGAGTAGCTCGGACCATAACTCAGCCAAATAGCTCAATTATTACGACTCTCAATCAATCATTCAAATTGATCAACTTGTGCTACGGTATTCCTCAGGAATCAATTCTCAGTCCAGCCCTTTTCTTACTTTATGTCAAGGTCACTGGGGCATATCTCCTGCTAGGAAAGATAAATTTCTGTGTTCTACATATA
Source organism: Stictocephala bisonia (assembly GCA_035578905.1). Lineage (NCBI taxonomy): Eukaryota > Metazoa > Arthropoda > Insecta > Hemiptera > Membracidae > Stictocephala > Stictocephala bisonia. The sequence continues at coordinate 643,865 of JAQJVL010000146.1, forward strand.
ACGCTCTGGGACTCGTGGAACATAAATGTATTAAAAGTGTCAAAAACGTCGATCTGATATAAAAGTGTATTAAGTAACATTTTATAAATATTACTTTGTCTCCTGAGAACTTGGAATTCTACCTCGACTAATTTTGGAAAGGCACCATGCTGGATAAAGTATGTAAGTGGAAATTCCTCGGAGTACACCAAGATCAAGGGTTAACATGGAATGACCGTATTCAAGTAGTGTATGCTAAAGTAATTCTGACTTTTGTGTTCTAGGAATTTACCAGATTTTGCCCTGCCCAGTGAATTAGAATTTAAAATTATCTGTTATTTATTATCTTGTCAAAGGCACGGTGCTTGGAGAGTACCTGCAAGTAGTCAGTTTTTGAGAGTGTTCAAACTCCAAAACAGATTAATTTCGATAGTCGAAGAATGGACTTAAGAGAATTTTACCGGACAACCGTAAAAAAATAGGAATATCACTGTTACTCCACCGCTATAAACTAGAAAACATTTTTTGAAATTTTAAATCCAGATACGAGTCGTTACGGATGTTAAAGACAGGTATTATAGGAGTTGAAGACGACATAAAATTTATGAGGCAACTTACAGCAGAATATGCAATGATATAAAACTATCTTAAAAGCACAACGTTGACGGCATTTAAAATTTGACTAGTATCCCAAGCATTTTTCAAAAAGCACAGTTGGTAAGCTAACACTAGAACTGGAAGTGGAGTTAATAAGTGAAGTGAATGCATGCTCAGGAATTTGATATTTGAAAGTATTTTGTGTGGTGGCAGTTACAACTTTTTCCCTAGAGGGATACAATATTTTTAAACTATGTTCAAATTTATTTTTTACATTGCCTTGTATATTTTCACTCTAATAAAAATCAATTTGCTTTGATTTGACCATCCACAGATGAATCACTTAATAATTTGTGATCAGGGACTGTTTTTCTGATTGTCCGAATGAGGTTTAAAATACAAAATAATGCAAGTAATTAACTAAGACTGAATAAAGAAAAAATGTACCCACAGACGACTTTTTCATACTCAAACTCATTTATTATGGCAAAATCAACAAATATTTGCAATAGCCAAGTCAAATATCATATTTAACAAATAGCAAGTACATGAAAGTAACAGTCCTGCATTACAGTTAATATTAAACACAATATAACTGACACAATACGGTATAAATTTCCATACACAAATTCCCGAACGCTGTAACAGGCAAGAATTACCAAATAATTTGAATCTTCCTTTTTCTAGAACGTCTCGTCTAAGTGGAATATTGCATTGGTAGATTGGTGGTAGGTATTATAGCAGTTGTGTCTCACAAAATCTTATTTTACCTTGGTTCTATTATAAGATTTGCTTTTATCCTTTGTTTACATATTTGTAATAGTGACACTTTTACATAGTGAACGAGTACAGCTGTTTGTACCTGTTATTTGTGTAGTTTTCTCTTTCAACTATGCTAGGACTAGGCTTTAAGAATTATTTGTCAATTAAGACTTTTTATTATCGACTGTAATTAAAATTACTTGACTTTGTTTCATTTTTATCTTGTTATCTGCATCTTATAATTTGTTGTTGCTCGCTTTGCTTTGAGTAAGTACATTGTTACTACTACTTTGTTATCTGCTTCCCACAAATTTATTGTTATTCCTCTTTTTTATCACTTCATCAGCGTGCTGTTTTTGTACTATAATATTTAATTCTGGTATAATCTGTTATTTATTATGTTGTCAAGCAAAATAATTTTTATATCTTACACCTAAATGTAACGTAGAATGTTTGTAATTCACTTTTCAGGTAATAATATGAAAAGAAAATCAGATAAAATCTGTAAAAGAAACCTAGTATCTACTGGCTACATGCATTTTTTAGAATGAATCTACAATAATGTTATTTTTAATGTACTTGCGAGGTTAAAATACATTTTTTGTACCCTTCCTGTTTAAATTCAAGTTTGACATTGAATATTTTTGTATAATTATTTATTATCTTTATTCCTTGTATATCATTGTTACATAATACGAACCTTTTCCGTTAATTCACTACCACTACTTTTTTCATCACAATTTCGGTTAGGTTAGGTTAGGTGACTACTGAAGTTGAACACAAACTGATAAATCCAATGTACCGCCGAATGCACTCTCCGTGTGAAGTTCTTAAAAAGTGATAAGATAAGGCAAGCGATATTGGACTCCTACCGGAAAAGGAATACCACAGTGGACGTAAAAATGATTTTTACGATATAATATTAATCAAAAGTTTTTAGAGCGATATAATATTAATCAAGCGGTAGAGCATTAACACAAAAGATCCTATAATGCTATTTATTACGATATTTATTTCTTAATAATAAGATTACAGTATGTTATATTGTTACAGTATTTATAGTTGAAAATCGGATTTTTATTAGTTAGGATATCGTAACTTAATAATAGTTTTTGCCCTTTCTTGTATCTTAAGTAACGATTCTAAACTAGTCATATCTGTTTTTAATATAATATTTCAGTTTTCTTACCATTTTTCAAGGTAAATCTCAAATTTCGTCTTCTCCTTTACTTGCTCAGAATATAGCGACTGATTGACTGACTTACCTCTTTTCATAATTGCGCAGTTCCACTGTACAGTTGTGTAAATTCAGCTACAATTTTTTTTCTTTTTTCTGTAATCTTTCATTGATTGCAATAGACATCATTGTGTAGCAACCAGTCTTGATGTATTTTCCATTGTGATGGTTTAAAATTATTATTGCAGATTTACTTGTATTAGGCCCACATCATTATCATTAATTTATGGATACGGATCTTAGCCAATCTTAGGGATACGGAACTGACCAAGAATTTGGAAGAAACCAACAGAGTAATTTCATATCAGGAACAAGTGTATTAAAAGATTAAAAAACCCCTTAAAGTTAACTTAGATTCTCTAACAAGGCCTGAACCAGCGAGCAATGTTTTCTTAAATTATATATGAACGTATAGGTGAAAATAAATCAACTCTCCCAAAAAATGATGAGGGGACTATCACCGTTTGAGTTGAGATTATTGAAAGATTTTAAGATTTTCCAATTTTGTAAGTGCTTAAAAGGCTGACAGTGTAAGAGGTATCACAAAGAACAAAAGGGAGACAACATTTCATAGTGTCCCTAATTTGTTGATAGACTACAATGAGCAAATAACAAACAATGCTTGTAGTATAAAAACTACTGCATCTATATTGTAAATTTGTTAGCTTCTATAATCATTATAAGTCTTCATAGCACGTCATTTCTAGAGAATAAGCTGATAATTGTTGCATTGTAAATTCTTTGCTAAATTACCATTCAGAAATTGTAAAAAGACACTACTGTCGGATTCAAAAAGCAATGTACTCGAGTTTGAACCATTGTTACAAAATAAATACTCATCCGATTCCGTTGTGTTGAACGCCAAAATTATGCTTATTTAATTGTACGTAACTTCATATAACTTACTTTTTTTTAAGACTATAAGAATTTTTTATAGCAGGTAGAATACAAAAAACACAAAACTTTAGCACTTTTTGAGTAAAGCTCAACTTTAAACATTTCTTAAACAAAAAGTACTAAATATAAAATGAAAATGAGAGTAAAAATGAAATGAAAAACGTCCTTATTCATATTACAAGAGGCGAAGATAAAATGTACACCACTTAAAATAGAATGTAGATGATTTACAAATGCCTAATTACACACAGTGCAATACAGTTTTGATGTGTCTTGATCGCCTTCCGATATACTTAGGTTGGGACCGAATGAATTTTGCCCGCTTTACGTTGATCTTTGAGCTTCTATGGGCTGTTTTGTAGAAGGCATCAATAAATAGATCATTTACATAGTTTCTAAGATCATCAATAATCATATAAAATTTGAAAACATTACATGGTACAAAGATAAAGACAGAAAACATAGGGTAGGGTATTCTTAACTTCTTTAACCATTGGTTCTCCTTGTTAATAGCTTGTCATAAAAACACAGTTTTATCTTTACGTAACCAAGATTGCAAAAAAAATTAGTCCTATTAATTGTATTAAAAACCTTAAAGTTTGATGATATACTAAAGAATTATTTTGTACAAAAAGATCTAAAGTTTATTTACAAAGGTGGATGTAAACTACTTAAATTATGTTAACCTCAATTGGTTATTTTCTCTTATTAAAATTAAGAGTAATATTTGAGAATCGAAATTTTTTAGTCATACGTGTAAAGAATGTTTCATAATAAAGTGCTTATGACTGGGAAAGGGCAAAATAATTATTACATATATCACTGTTATGTTTCAGTTGTTATTTTTTTTATAAGGAGAAAAACACAACTAATATTAGTTTATATTGGTTAACAACTTTTCATAAAATATGTTTTTCTACCAACAACTACAAAATGCAATAAAAAAGGCTATGCAATTATGTTTACGCCCTCATAGGTTAATTCGATCAAATTAAAGGCATCAAGAGTTTAAATTTAATATTTTAAGCTTTATTAGTGACTCAGATAGTTAAACAACAATGGCAGCTCTGGAAGTTGCTATGGCAATAGGCGTCTGTATGCGCATGCTCGTCGCCTATTGGCCGGCTTCCAGGTCGATACGGCCGTCGCGACGCCTTGGCGGGGGAGGGGAAGGCCAGGGAGCACCAATATCCCAAAGTGAACCAGCCTCATGAAAATATAATATAGACAGCACAGATGACTTTTCGTGTGTATATGGTTTTGTTTATTTATGTCCAAATAATAATGATAATGGTTTATTGTCACATAATTAGTGTTACATTTGCGTATTTACAAAAAATCTGCTGCAAACTGGTGACTCGTCATACTTAACTCTAATTTCCTAAGCTAAAAAATAAATTAATCTACCAACTATATAATGTGGGCTTATACATATTTCCTTTCTTTGTCTAGTTCCATTTATTACTAAAGCAAGACGACTTCGTCCTGCAAATAATCCCAGACTGAATAGTAGCTTCAGTCAACGAGAAACTGCCTGAACTTTCCATAGAGCTGGTTGGCATTCCCTAAGCTTTTGTACTCCAGTGGTATTTTACTATATATTTGTAGTCCACTGTAAAATGGGCTTATTTCATATTTTCTTAGTCTATGCTTGGGAATTCTTAGTTTACTTTTATTCCTTGTATCATGGTCGTGTTATACATTATTTTGTTGTTAAGCAAATGTATATGTATATGTTCCAAGTACGTTTTACCACTTCCAATAAGTACAATCCTGGCAATGTAAGAACATCAAGCTCTCTAAATGTTCTTCTACAAGATTCTCTTAAAAGACATGCCCATCATAACTCTTAAAATTCTTTTTTGAGCTTTAAATATTTTTTCCCAGCGATTTGAACGTCCCCACACAATTATTCCATAGCGAAAAATCCATTCAAAATAAACAAAGTATAACGTCAGCATAGTTCTCCTGCTAACTATACGAGTCAGACACGACGTGTCAAAAATTGCTTTGTTAAGTCTTGAGGTAATATTATATTCTATATGATTTGTCCAACTAAGCAATGGATCAAAGACAGACATCAATTTTACTCTTTCCTTGTCTCCATATCCAACTTGTTTGTATCAATTGTTGTTTTTGTTTTGAAGTGAATTGAGTTTATTTTTTCTTTGTTTAAGTTCAGCCCATTTGCTTTAAACCCCTCATATAATATTTTTATAGTTTTTTTTCATCGTTTGCCCCATTTCACTTATTGTGTTTCTGGTTACAAGTACCGTAGTGTCATCAGCATAAATGACAATCATTTTTTTACTCTGGAATGGGAGGTCAATGGCAAAAGAAAGTTTTTCTAGAGCATAAATTAAAATGTTTTTGTTATATAACAACACGTAACATACAAATAAGTATCGTATAATACGAAAAAAGAGTTATTTATGAAAACTGAAAATACAATCTGGTTATGTTGTTTACAAAGTGTCATAATGTCCGCTCAATGGCATTGGGTACTACTGAGGTGACCAAGTTGGATGGTTGTCAGTATTCGTATATTAGGTAGGGAAGATAACTGAGTATCAGACTTGTTAATTAGTTGACAAATAGACCAATAATGCTTGGTTAGGATTCCACTTATAGCTGTAGAGCCCTGGCTATTAATAAATGGCCCTTTCTAAGGACCAGTTGACCTTTGTTAGTAACGAAGACTACACTCATTCGTCCAGAATGAATTCTTGGTCAGTTCCATACAAGCTTTGAAGAAATGCATACAAAATTATCAATTTCATGAATAACTTTCTGAATTTTGACTAATACAGACCTAATGCAAGTTCGATCCTAGAATATCGACCGCATTATAAAGTTATGTACACTGTGGTAGTAAGCTACAATTACTGCCAACGTGTATGCCACATGGTGGTTCACTGCATCGCGGTCGAAATTTAAAGACCAAAACCCCATAACCAATATTTTGCCCTTCTGTCTACTCTTAAAATATGCGTTTCAATATTCATTGTCAGTTCATTTCTTTATTAGTTTTAATACTTGTGTCTGTTTGCCGTTATATTCAATCCTGAATCTCCGAACTTGACTTCAGAGCGCTCCTGCAGCAAATGCTCGAACTACGAGGAGGTTGGGAATACTAGGACCAATCGTGTGACGATATTAGCCAGTTGTAACCGTAGCAACGCAATACGTTGGTTTTCACATTGAAATTCATTTTCCTTTCAATATGTGAATTTGTGTGCAAGTAAAAATGTTATCGCGGAGTTTGATATTGTTTATATATTGTCTTATAAATGTTTGTTTCTTATTGTTAAAAATATTACTGTTATAAATTTCAAGGCTCAATTTTTTCTCGACAACACCGCACGCCAAAGGTTCACACAACCACCACTAAGAGCGCTCATGTCAAGTCGGGAGATTCTTTAAATCAATTATACTGAAACTTGTATAATTTAGTGAATATCAATGGCTCTGTGGCATTCACTAGACCCATAACTATTCACTCTATTGACGTTTGGGGTATCAATAGAACCTGAACTCTGCACTCTTTTATGTTTCAATGTTGTTGATGAAATAATAACAATATTAGATTTTAAAACATATAATTGACCATTTGAAGGGCTGAACACTTAGTTGACGTTAACAATATAGTCTTACTTACTTTATTGTATTATTTGGCATAAAATTAACATAACATAAATAAGATTATCATTAAATGGATTGAACATTCTAAACATAATTCAAAGAATGAATTGACATTTTTTTCATAACATGAAAAATCCTTGTCAGAATTTTAAGTTTTTGTATTTCAAGTAGACATACAAGTATCTATGGCATTATAGCCAAGGTATGTTGGTCAGGTTTGACTTGCATTTAAAGATTCATATGAGACTTACTAATTTTTATTTTTGCTATTAATAAACATATATTGCATGTGTTGTCAATTTTGTACACGAACACTTAAGGGTTACTTCCCCCCCCCAACCCCAAACCATTGTCTATAGCAATAGTCACCAAAATAGAAAGAAAGGCGTATAACAGTATCAGTAGTGTCTTCTTTTTATCTGATTATGATAACTGAATGTCACGCCTCCCTACTACCTCTACTACACGCGCGCCGATTCATGCTCTAGTTTAGGTTAGGTTAGATATTTGGGATCTTTATCGTTAATTCGCTACCACTACTTCCGTTAATTCACTACTGTCTTATAAATATTATATTGCTCTAAAAACTGTCCTCCAATAATTTTTACGTCCACTGTGGTATTCCTTATCCGCTAGGAGTGCTATATCGCTGGCCTTATCTTATCGCTTTCCAAGAACTTGCACACTGAGAACCCATTCGGCGGTAAGTCAATCATTGGATTTACCAGTTTGTGATCAATTTTAGTAGCCACCTAACCTAACCTAGCGCAGTTGCGATAAAAAAGTAGTGGTAATGAATTAACAGAAAATGTCCGATATTTGATTACTTACCCATTAATATATATATTTGTATAGGAAGTAGTTTGGAGTTGGGTGGCAGCTAAATGTACTTGCCCAATTTTAAGTTTATAAGCTTCAAAATTCTTGGGTTTTATATCACATCGAAACGGCCTTACACCGTTCTCGCTTTGAGATTAGATTCCAGTCATTATGTTCAACACCCCTACTAGAACAGTAGTTGAATTTTTTGGTCTTGGTATTGGGTACTATATGGATTAACCATAGTTCTGTTAAGAAGTTTTGCATGAATTCAACGTAAATTTACAATAAATTTATTTCATACATGCAATTCAGTAAGGATTTAAAAATCTAACTAAACAATTTTTTTGTTCTTGATAGTATTATTTGTTCTCATTTAAATAAATGTGTTGAATATCATAAGTAATCAATAGTTTTTCTTTTCAAATATTAGTTAACAATAATGAACTTATTGTTGTTTACAAATGGTAGATAGCTTATCAATCAGTAAAATATTTAAGAAAGTCGATAAATTCTTTTGAAGATTGAAGATTTGAAACCCAGTCTTATATAAATCATTATTTTACTTCAGTGTAGGTCTACGCCTACCAAAAACCAAAAGTATTAACCATCACTTTTACTCCCTTTCATATTATGATTATACGTTCTATAAAGGTTTTTTCTTGTATCAAACTAATTTTTAAATTTATTTCTCAGTTTTTTTATGACGTGTCTAGTTGTGATGTCCATGACTCATATCGGTCTTCTTCCTTCCCTAAAACATACATAAATTATGTAAGAGATAGCCTATAATGTAATGTTTCTGATTCCGAAATATCTAACAGCTTCGAGAAATCATCAACATTGGATTTAAATTGCATCAGATTCAATCCAATAAATTCGAGATTACTTCACGGTTCCAAAATATTTCAAAATCCAAATTATTTGTGACTGTCAAAAAGATTGTTACATCTCGAAATATGTTGTATTTAGAAATGCTGTGTGTAGGCATATTGGATTTATACCTATATTTTTCAAAATCTTCTAAAAAATGTCAATACTATAAGGTTATTTTGGTTATTTGAGGTTAAATGTAAAACCTCCATGTATGGTCCTAATTTTCACTTCAATAAATAAGTATTTTTATTAATTCATTAAAAATACTACTATCTTGGTCTTCACGTATACAATATCATGCTATATTTGCACACTGTTACAACATATTTTTCGTTTCGCTATCTTTACAGAGCACAATTTTCAGGAAGTTAGCTGGCTTCAGCTTTCTAAAAATAAGCTTCGTAAACGTTTTTGGATTATTATAATATTTCAAAATTCAACATAAGCATTTTAGTAAAATTATCATAGTATATTTAGAAATGTACTTAGATTTAAAATATAATACATTTTCTAGTAAGTGCAATCAGGAACTAAATATTTCGGAATCCGAAACATATAATAACCAATTGTATATATAAAATCTCAATACTCCAAATTTGAGTAGGTTCGAAATGCAACAAATAACTCAATTTTTCAGAATTTTGTTCAACTTCCACCTTCTTACGTAACAAATCCCTAATAATCAGTTTATGTCCCAATATGGGATATAAATATTGGCCTGACTGCAAAACCCGTTTGTCGTTATTGTCTGTCCCAAATAAAACACTAAATAAAAATGAAAACAAAGGAAACAATAAAAACTAAAACGTAACCTTATAATCACATTTATTTATTCTTATTAATTACATGCTTTGGTTATTAACAAAGTTTACACAAAATTTACATATGTATCTGTAGGTACAGAAATAACAAACAAAACATAAACCTAAATGAACAATAAATCATAGTAAAATGTAAAAATAGTGTAAACTAAATTATGGTGAGTGCCAGTTAATTTTATCCATGCACACATTAAAATGTGTATAATTAGAAAAATTACAAATGAAAAAAATTGATTATTGTGCAAGAAATTTAACAATTAAAACATATTTAAAATATTGAGTCAAGCAATTAAGAAAAAATTACTAGAAAACATAAAAATCATGACTTTTTTACCACATTACGAGTAATATATTAGTAAATACAGGAAGCCTAAATTACAAAAAATGTTATTTCCTAGAGAACCTTGTCTGGTCAACAATTATAGCACCATTACAATTACGACAGCGAGTTTTTTCTTTTTTCTAAAAAAAAAAGTGTTAAGTAAAGTTAAACAATATTATGAGTTTTTATTTTTATTTATTAATTTAGAAAGTCAGAATTCACACAGAATTACTCACTTATGAGTCCTAAATTAGGGGCGTACATAATAAATGTAACCTTAAAAGAATACAATATTACGAATCAATTAAAAATGATATATTGGTTAAGAATTTAATATGTTTAGCCACCCAGACACTCATCTAATATATCACCCAGCTATAAAGAGTTGATTATTGTTCGCAACCGGTTTGGCGCAGATGTGTTGTTATGGGCGTGAAGCTCCATTAGTCAAGAAGGGGTAGTGTGTCCAGTGTGTCCGGGGGTGCGTTGACTCCAGTACTGGACGCCCTAAGTCCAGACAATGGGATATTGTTTTATCAGGGCCACTAGCAAAAAACACAGTCGTTAGTTTGGCAAATAGATGTCGTTCTTTGTTAGCAGCCTTGTTTCGGCCTAATGGACAGTAATTTACAATTATTTAGGGTGCATGGGGTCAGTTGGTTTATGAAGGTCAAAGAAACAAAACGGTATTGTACGCCATTGTTTATGCACGAGAAACTAATGAGACCATTAATAGTGGTACACATTTTTAATTTTCCAATCTTTCAACTTAAGGTTAAGACAGATCCCAACGATGATGCCAATAGACTACGTATTGTATCTGCTTTATAAGATTAGTCCCTAATCGGGTACAAAATACACAGCAATTGTCAAAATTGCGTTTTTCTGATTACTCATGTCATGACCAAAAATACTTTCATATATTGCTGTCACTATTTAGAATAACCAACTGAATCTAAAATTAAATACATTTATCTACACGAAACAAGTTGGTTCTATGGGGCCGAATGAAAAAGGTTAAAAATAAGAATAGTTATACTGTCAATTATTATGTTAATTATACAAGAATAATGTAATAACATTATTATTTTTGTTTTCAGACTTAAAAATGCCACTAGGCTTCTTATAAACACTAAAAATTAAAAAAAATAATTCACTAAACTACATTTTAGAGCGTTAACCTCACGTAAAAAACTAAATAAAGTTACTTTATTATTTTAATTGATGTTTTTTTACGCATAAGAGGAAATTTAAATGTGTTTTTTATGATTTTGAGGAGAGAGAATAACGTCAATATTTAGTGATATCATATATAACGGACCAAAATATCGATATGGTCGATATTATCGAAAGAAAATATCGATACTTATATATCGGTGACATCCCCAAGCGTGTAGGGTGGGGAATGATTAAAATTAAAGTCAAGCATAGCCTTAACCAACCGAGTGGTGAGATTAAGTGACAAAGATGGACTAAAGTTTTTTGGGGGTGGTTAATTATTTATGTATACAAACAAAATGTTGCTTTTATTTGTCCAATTTATTTTCCTCCAATTTTGAACAACAAACCGATGTTTTTTTAACTAATCTACACGTGAGATGATACTGGTGAAACCTATCGAAGCTTGTAATCGATTGTTTTTCCATCGGCTCGACCACCCTTAGGGCGGCGAGCCGGGGGGCGGGATTTGTACTTGTCTTATTACTCCGATTGCACAGCCTGCGGTTCACAACGTTGCCGATTGCATTGCAGATTACTGGATCGAACGGCTCTTCTGAGTGGAAACAGGTGGAAAGGTTCTCACACAAGTACTATATCGGGTCGGAAATAGTGTCGATGTGAAATCCAAAACATTTTCCCGAAGCATCGGTCAGAATATCATATCTTCCAATATAATATTTATTCAAGTCATTCTTATTCTTTTTTAATAATTCCTTCACTCGCCAGTTCACATGGGCCTGCAGGCTTGTTCGTGAACTTTACTCAACGAGTGAAGTACCGACTGTTAGCTCAGTTAGGGATTCGAACTTTGGAACTTGCCATTCGCAGTCCGATACCTTAGCCACTGAGCCAGTTATTTAAATACCATTCATGATATGTATGGGTTAAATAATAAAGGGTGAATTACATATTTAAAAAAGACGAATTTGTTCCTTGAAAGAAAAAATATTTCGTCCAGTAATGGATTTTCTAGTGACATGAGAGGTAATTGAATTTGGTAATATTAACTAATGTGTTAGGCCTAAGCACAAATATATTGTAATTTCAGGTGTTTATATCTTATTATGAATTAATTTAATTTTACTCCTTTAATTGATAATTTAATTAATTTACTAATCATTTATATCAATACCTATTTTATTGTTTTTTTAGTTGCTATTATTGCCTTAAACATCTTTGAAAGATAAATGATACCTGAAAATTATTATTAAGAGTAGAAATTCATATTATTAAATTAAAAACAGTAAACGAAAATGCATTATTCCGTACTAAAATTATTAATTACACCCATAAAAAATAATTAAATGAAAATCCGTATGGCCAAAAAAGCTGTAGTTTATGGAAAATATTATACATCGATTTATTAAATTTCAGAACTTTCTAGTAGAAGATAAAAGTTTTATATATACAAATACTATTTATACCTAATTAAGCCTTTAAAACAAGCAATTATTAATTAATTGATGAATATTAATTTTAATGTACGAAAATTTTATTTAACTATTTTACCTTAATGAAAGGTAACTAGAACATAAAATAATAACAAAAACAAAATAGTAAACATAAAGTAAAATCTAAAAATAATTAAACAATAAAATATACTAAAACATTTTAAGATATAAAACTTTCAAATTAGGGACAGTATATTTATACAAAATTAGAGCGTTAAAGAAAGAAAATATATGTAGAAGAGTTTGTAAACGAGAAACATTAAATATGTGACGTAAGGGAAAGACTAATTTGGAAATATAATTACATAAATTTTGTTATATTTAAAGGATTCATCGAGCAATATGTATTAAGGTGGTGCAATCGGCGAGTTGATTAGTTTCTAATTTTATGATCAAAATTAGTTAGTGTACCTTTCCTTGAGACAGGAAAAATATAAAAAGATTTTAACCATTACATTAGAACTTGCAGGCTTACGAAATGGTGAATTTAGTTGATTTTAAATTAAGCATAAGACAAAACCGTTCAAAGTACAAATTTAATTTTTTATAACTACGTTTATTACACATAACTGAAGGGATTAAGATGTTTTTCATTTTTTTAATGTAAAAATATTTAAAGTATTAAAGGCAAAAAAATAACTCTTTTTAACCTTTAAAATTATAAATATTTTAGTTTTTTTTTAATGAAAAGCATCTTAATCCATTCAGTCATATGTAAAAAACGTAGTTATACAAATTGAATTTTGTACTTTGAACGGTTTTGTCTTATGCTTGATTTAAAAGCAGCTAAATTCACCACTTCGTAAGCCTACAAGTTCTAATGTAGTGGTTAAAGAAATTTCTTTTTACAGTCTCAAGGGAAGGTAAATTAACTAATTTTGATTATTAAATTACGGAATAATTAACACACCAAAAAGCGATTGCACCACCTTAAGGCTTTTTGACACACACTTAACAAATCTCTTCTACTAAAACACTCTGGTATTAGGTTTTATATTACAAACAGGAGATTGTAGGGTGGGTAGAAGGAAACAAGGGTTAAGGTTGAGGCCTTACGCCTACTGTTGGCGGCCTACTTGTAGACTGAGGCCCACCCTCTGAGGCCCGCCGTGGCAGCGGGAGCCCTGGTGGTGGGGAGGCTGCTGCAGACTTGAGGCCATCCTCAGCTGGAACACAAGTACCATGGGTTAATAAGCACAACAATACTGATGATACGCGAGTATTATATAAAACTAGGTAATTTGATAAAAAAAACCTCAGAACATAACTTCTTGTGTGTAACGGTCCGCTCTTCATTATAATTTAATTATTTAGTGTAACTATCAATCCATGTAAACTTGATTTAAGACACGCTATGTTTTATAAGACTTGAGGAAATAATGGAATAAATTGGAGCTGTATCAACTTGTGACCGCAACAGTGATTACAACCACAACAGTTGAATGTGATAAGGGAGCAAGGATTTTATTGGAGAATTAAAAAATACAGAATTAAAACAATTATAAATATAATTTTCCATGACAATATAAGAGGCCGTTATTATATAAATTATTAATAGTTTTAAAACACTTCAATCAGAAACATTAATAAATTCCATATACTGTATATAAGAAAAATCGACTCTATCTACCTCAAGTTAAATAAATGGTTCCAAAGAGGTGTCCGGACAATTCGTCCCACGGACATTTCGTCCCCCAAGAAAAATGCGGACATTTCGTCCCACTTTGTGGAACGGCTACCTGGGTAGGGTTTGATAAATAGTCTCCAAATATTTCTAAACGGACACTTCGTCCCACCTGAGAGAAGGGTTGTAAAAAGGTTAGGTTAGGTTAGGTTAGGTTAGGTTCTCTCAGGGTGGGACGAAGTGTCCGTTTAGAAATATTTGGAGACTAATTATCAAACCCGACCCAGGTAGACACTCCACAGAGTGGGACGGAATGTCCGCATTTTTCTTTGGGGACGAAATGTCCGTGGGACGAATTGTCCTGTAATCTCCAAAGAATTGGCACAAACTTTCCCCCCATATTAAACAATAAAAAATTAAAAACGTTGAAAATTACCAGTTTGATTCCCAAATTATTTTTTTTGCAATACCTCAAAAACTAGTCAAAGACATGCGGTTTTTATTAAAATATTTTGAATTGTAAGTAACATCTTTCCTGAAAATTTAATCAAAATAATTAGAGCCGTTTTTGAAATGGAAAAAAATTAAAATAAAAAAAATTAAACAGTGAAAAGAAAAACTGTCTGGAGTTACTGGCTAAATACACCTTCATGCCAAATTTCATAAAAAAATTATCCATCCATTTGGTCTCCAGCGAAGTGCACATACACACAGACAGACGCACATACGGACAGACAATCAAAATTTTGTTTCAAAAAACCAATTTTTTGGGTTCAGGAGACCCAAAAATGGATTTTTATACCAACTTGTAAAAAGTGTTTTTGGACGATCACAATACAGTACTTTCTCTATGCTAACACATGTGGGAGATAGTAAATATAAGGCGTTAGTTCAGAGACGTATAAAAAGTACTCAGTCCCCAACAAGTGATTTTAAAAAACTCCTCACGGTCTGATGTAGATCAGCAGTTTTCATGGAATGCAGCAAAAGAAAGTTTAATGGCTCCGTAAGTCGCTTTTATTTGATATTTGGAATTACGTAGGCTTAATAAAACTTAACGGCTAGCTGCTTGTAAGCTCTGGGCCTACTTTACTCCGATGGACTTAGTGAGAACAATAGAAAGTACGGTGGTAACACTGCTGTAGACTAAACAACCGACTCTCCAACAGATTTTATCTCTGACTCACACAAATTACTGTCCCGTTGGTTTAACTAATGGAGACATTTTCTGGCCCAACGCCGACGTGGATGAAGGGGACGCCTCGTCCAAGATGGCGGTCGACTCAGCAGGAGGCAAGGGGCTATTGACATATTGACATTTGTAGCTTTGGGGCTTCCAAATTACTCTTGGAATTGTTTTTTGGAACAGCAGGAGCCGTCGAAACGGGCTCCAGCAGAGCGTATGGTTGATTCGTTTTTTGATGGAAAACACCCTTTAATTGAATACAATTTTGCGTCGTGTGTTTCCCGGTGATTGTGATGTTAAACGATTGAATTGTAACACGACATACGGCTCTTTTTATCACAGCGAAAAGGATGTGATTTTTTTTTTTTTTTTTTTTGTGAAAAAAAGCTTCAATGCAGATACAATCCGTGAACGTCACGCAAACCAAATACTGTAAAAAATCTAAATATATTGCGTTAAAATGCAGAAAAAATGCGTCAAGTATCGGGCATTTAGTGTATTGTGTACTGGGTAGGTGGGTGGGCATCAAGCATGTTGTGTTCTGGGTGACTGGGTGGGCATCAAAAGTGTTGTGTGCTGGGTGCATCAAAATTGTTCTTATAAATTTCCAAGTGGGATTATTGGGACTCGCATCAGTAGTGCTATTGAAGCGAAGCTATATTCATACGAATAATGTTGTGTATAAATTATATTGACTTGACATATCTTTAAGCTCAATGAAATATTTACTCACTAATGTTCTATTTAAATAAGCTTACTGTAGGCCTACTGTACTCAATTCATATACATTAAAGTTTGTGATACACCAAAGTAATTAAGTAGACCGAACTTGCTTGAATGTGTTTGTACAGAGAGATGAAAGAAACTTAGGTCTCATCCATTAGTGCGCTTAATGTGTATTGACTAGTTTTCCATGGAAATAGCGTGGCCATCACCTTGTCAGTCTCACCCTTTATACTCCCACATCCACAATGATAAACGTAGTAATTATTACTATTTGCCTGATGATGCCAGCTTTGCTGGCGAAAGGCCTAGTTAAAAATTAAAAATATATTGGTTTTATTGTAAATTATATAATTTGAAGATATTACCACAGATGTTTAAACATTATAATACAGATGTACTCTGAGGCGTTCGCTGCGGCCATAGGAGAGCGACATATGTTTCTTTTTTCTCTGTCACTTGTAGGACAGTTTAAAATGTAAACACTGACTTGTTTTCCACATAATGTGAAAATTAAAAATTGGTATATATATATTTTAAAATTGATTATAGTAGTATTGAAGTTGAAGTGGTTGTAATTGATTAAGGATATAAGATGGTGAGTGGTTACCTCGCACCACTTATACTTTATTTATAAGACACTAATCGTCAAAATATGCGTGAATAGCAGTTTAGTTACTTGTACAAACTAAAATCTCTTCACGTGCTTTCTCTTGAGGATGTTGACTTTCACACTCGCGAAAGAACTGTGCATGTGATCTCAAGAGCACTTAAGAAAGAGCAATTTATTAAAAGCCCAATAGTTTTTAGAAAAATAAGGGTTTACAGTGTAAACCGAAACATATATTAGTCTTATTACCAAAAGCATGTTACTAATTTTTTTCTTGCACAACATTCGACTTTTTGGGAACCATCTCACACGAACACACTAAACTTCTCTACTAGCAGTTGTGTCCACGTTGATAGTAATCATTCAGTGGATGGTTGAAATTTTTTATGAAGAGGACTGAAAACAAATACCATTGTCATATACAAAAAGCCCCTCCTGCAACCAAAAACTTCCGTTTGGGGTTTATCACGTTGATACAATGAAGAAAAATCAACGAAACTTTCATCGAATCTATTCGACTTCCACAATACAGAAGTGGAAATGAGTTAGATACATCAAGGAATAATTCTTCAAAAGGTAATTGTCGTATTTCGGAATTCAAATCAATTCCCCCAACCCTAGAGACAGTATCGTTGCAGGTGACACAGGACTATCCCACGCGTTTTTTGCCTTCCGGATTATCCTCTCAGCCTCTTAGCTCTAGTGTTATATACATTAGCCGTCCACCTGTCCTTCCGCCCGGTAGGTGACATCATGAGAAGCTGCCGCCAAAGGGCAAATCGGATCAACTGATTACCAGAGTAAACAGTGATCACACGGACCGCGGGATTCGTAAACCTATCAGAACTGCAACTGGCAATAATAATTTGCCAAGGCTGCTTGTTGGTGATACGTGACGTATTTTTTACGGAGCGTGTTGTCGGCCTTACGTCCAAACCCCAACTTGGAGGACTAGGGTATCCCTTCTAGTCTGGCTACTATCTTCCGAAAACCTGTCCGGCTATGGGGGCCCTAGTCTACCAGTAGCTACTTTACCGCCGAAATAGCTCCCGAAAGGTCCAAGGTGGCAGGGCATGTTATGAGAAGGGGAGATGAGATTAATTATATACGTTTCGAAGCAAAATCCAGTTAGAAGAACAGCCAGAGGAAGACCCGAAAATCGCTGGAATGACCAGGAGAGAAGGATTTGAAAAAATTAAGAGGACTGTAAGAAGATTGTGAAGGAGAGGTGGGGCAACTTGTTGGTGAATCCAGATACCACCTCTAGTGTATCTATGGCCATGGGAGTAAGTAGAGAAAGTAAGTAACATCTTCCTATATCCTGGAAACTCTTTTGTTTTTGACAAGATAGCAGTATGTATTCAAACATCATTGACTGAAATAATGATGTTACGACATTAAACCTCAGCTATCATTATATAAACCTCTGCACGTTTATTTACTGTTGACCACTTGATTGCTTGATGGTGGTGGCAAGATAAAGGAAGCAAAGGATATAAAGTAGGACTACTCTTGCCTATTCACACATTTAGAATTGATATAAAAGTCCTTCCTGCCTAACACATTTTAAATAGGGGGTTCTGATATAGATAAAAGTGTTTAATATTTAAAATGTTGATAGTAAACATTTTGTAAAACGTCCAAACCGTTGTGGGATTTTAGTAAAATTATCTTTTGCTTGTTTTCAGTTTCTCTTCAATATCTTTAGATCTTTAATCTCTTTGCCCCCATCCGTGGAATTAGGGGAATGCGACGGAATGTAGGTTTAATTTTACAAATTTCTTAAACGTCAACCTCCTCGCCGGAGAGGAGCAGGTTATTATATTATATTGTACCCGTATGTACTGAATCTACCACCGTACGGGACCACCCGCCCACATATACACGTACAGTGGTAAAAACCCTCCCAACCACCCATACATGCGTTGTATTAGCCCACCCAGTCACCGATAGTCATACTGTGGTACTGATGTATTGTGGTTATCAATTTTAGTAAACTAGGTTCCCATCTTTTGCAGAAGCATTCACAAAAAATCATTTACAAATTTAATATTACAATATGAAGTTACATGCTCAACTCAGTGCTTCTGATATACCGTAAATAAATACTAGTTGTAACTAAATACAAAAAATGTCATTGTAATGTAAATTATTTAGATATTTACATACAAATAAAGAAAAGCCAATAAATTATTTTTTAGTAAATGAGTATAGTACCACTGTTTTAGTGAATGTTATTCGCTGATTCCCCATTTGCATTCCAAGATAAAGAACTGACAGAGGAACGCTGTGTTCCCTTTATTTCGAGTAATGGAAAAGGGTGTTTTTTTATTGACTGAGTGGAGCTGCCGAGGGAAAATTGGCTTGGGGAGAGGGACGCAACTGAGCAATCCAATGGGAGTGATTCCACTTGCCAGATCCAATACCAAGAGACAAAACATAAGAAAAGAAAAACTACATGAATGAATGGTGTTATTAAAAGAATTCGCAACGTATAACAGTATTAATTAGTAGAAAATTAACTTGAAAACCATAATCATCAACGGGTCAAAATAACAAAAACTTGTGTATGACTGATTTACACAAGAAATGTAAAAGGTATATTATGGTATTTTTCTCACAATGTTTATTTTATTAACAAATGCCGTAGAATTCAGGTCTCAAGATGGAACATTAAATCGCATACATGTTACTTAATATATTTTTTATTTGTTCTTGAAGTGCCGATCTTTCAGATATGGGCGAATATGGATTTCGAATGAGTGTGATGAGTGAATGTAGTCATTGTTACAAACTAAGGCGACCATTCCTTATATAGTGTCATTAATTTTTTAGCTCAGTGACAAATGAAAGTCCCTTTCAAATGTTGCACCAACTGCGCTACCGACGAATGAAAATTGTAATCTAATTATTTGTGTCCTTGTTGGATTTGATCTTCTTAGAAAATTGGATCAAACTTGTAATTAGGTGGTCTGGATCTATCGATCGAACATAATTTCATAAATATTTGGTCCTGGGTCCATCCCAGGTGGAAGTAAGTGCTTATTTCCTTTCACCATGAAACGTGTAGAGTCCACAGAGAAAAAAGAATCAGATTTCGTATGGCAGTAGCGAACGCCTCGTTGGCAGTTATGAATAGATTACAACTAGTGTGTATCTGTATACATCTGTAGTAATAATTACTACGCTTATCCTTGAGGATTTGGGGCAATAAGGAAGTAAATGATAGGGCTAGCCCTTCCATATGCCTGGCAACGTGGATAAATAACTTGTTGATCACACATTTAACGCACTGTAGGATACAACCTCTGTTTCTCTCTTCTCTGTGTATTGGTGGCCCACTTATGTTGCCTTACTTAACACAATTTAATATTTTTTAGCAACCGAGTTCAACCATTCTTCGTACAAAATAATAATCAAAACAAAAAAACACTATATCTATTGATCTATACTTACTTATGTTTAGCCAACCTATTTTCCTGATCTGAGTTTAGATAATTACATATAACTAGGGGTTAACTGCTACGGCAACCCTTTAATATGATTATGAACCGCTGATTGATGAAGTCTTCTCCAGTCAAAAATGTTGTCTCAATCGAGCCTCCGACCTTTTGCCTGGTGTTGATACTACTGTACTGTACTTGCAACTATGACGACTATCAAAATACCGTTATCGTCTGTCCTCAAACGGTAGGACAGTCGTGATAGTTGACTCACCTTCCCCGCTTGGCAACCAGGCACCGCGTTCATGACTGGTTGACACTCACGTTTTGCAGTTGAACATTACTTCACTTGGAAACGTTCCTCGTTTACATTTTTAACATATGTATTTCAAATGTTATCGGATAAGCATTACTAGTGCTCCCTGGTTTAGTTTCATTAAATAAATTAATCAGAAAAATAAACTTTTTTTATATATTAAGGGATAAAATGAGGCCCTAGATAATTTTGTTCTCTTTCAAAAAGTATTAAATTTTGCGTTCATTAATAAAGCTGTAATCTTTTTTTGAAATAATATTTGTCTTATGGAGAATGAATCTAATATGGCGGCAGGTGTAACTGAATCTTCATGAGCAGAATAAATTTTATTCTGTATATAACTGGTATTTGTTAACACTTCTATTCCATCTGTTAACAAAACAATGTAAACCGATAGAGAAACGGAAGGGAGAAATTCGGAAAGGGGATGAATTCTCCCCAGCGAGTTATGTCGTCGACGTTTAAACTCGAGGGTTGGCTATGAGGGGTGGGAGGCAATTAATAACCCAGAGAACATATTCAAATATCGGCTAGACAAAGCGGATAAATATGCGAGGCCGGGTCAAATCTGCGATTTCGATTTCAAAGGGGAAATCCTTTATCCCAGATTTAATTAAGAAAATACGCATACTTAGTTTAGGGGGAGGAAGGGTTCGATTGGCCAAAGCCTTCTAAATGGAAAACAAGTGTACAGAGGGGAGGGGAAATCAAGGAAGCACCTGCCTTCATGATCGCGTCCCCGTCTCGCGCGTCATGCGCCGCGCATATCAAACAGGCCGTGTAAAGATACACCTTGTTTACAGGCTGTATATAATGTGAAAATGTGATGCGCTCAACCCTCGCACCCTTGCGAAACTAATGTGATTAATTATGGGTCGACATCAGTTATGATTATGCGCAGAATATTTTAGCTGTGTAATGGGTCATTTGATTTTATCATACGAACATTCCCTTTTTATGAACATACAAAACATACGTGTTCCTCTATACTCAGCCCACTGCTCTTTCTTGTTTTTATAAATGATGTCGAATCTATTGTCCTTAGACACTTTTTGAGGTCACAAAGCAGACTACTTTTACGGAGATTAACGTCCTTCTGATATGTTTTGCTTCTAATAAACTAAGTGTTAACACCGAATAAGACTGACTTGATTGAATGTTCCATCCAAATTCGAGATGAACGTGGTTTGACGTGCTTTCTCGGCGAGTCTGCTGTACACTCAGTTAATTTCGCTAAGTTAACTATCTTGGCCTTGTCGACAAAAGCCGTAGATTCAGTAGCCATTATGGATAAAGTATCCCGCTTAGTCAGTTCAGGTACTTTTTTATTACAAGACTGTCAGCTTATCTTAATACTATCAATCTTCTCATACTTTACTATGGAATTGTTTATCCTCACATGTCTTACGGGACGCCTCTCGGGGGCTTCAGTTCATTGAGGACGGAACATCTGTTCATTCTCCAAAAGAGAGTGCATTCTCCAATGCACTCTCTTTGTTACATATTAACCTATGTTTAACAAAGAGAGTGCATTGGAGAATGCACTCTGTTTAACACTAACCAATGTTAATGTTAAACATTAACCTAATGTTTAACATTAACATTAGGTTAATGTTAAATTAAACAGGAGATATCAGTACAGTTAGTTTTTTCGTATCCACAAAATATTAACATTACCTTCTATTTATCATTTTGAAACCTTATCCTTCGTCAAGAAAAATCCACAGCTCTTTCCCATACCAACCGTAAAACAATTTTAACCTTCGAAATAGAACCAATCTTCCATTTTCTAGACATCGCACATCTTTTTCTGAAAATCATCTCCTACTGTGTAGTGTGCGGCTTTTTAAAGCTTTCCCAGCAGCCTTGTAACTTGAAACAAATGCTAAAATTTGTTAAAGACAACTAAAGAACGTCTTGGAAAACCATGCCTTCTATAATGGAAACGATTTTATAAATTACACATGATAAGTTTCATAAAATAACCTAATTTCTTGTAGTTTACTAGTTTAACTTACTAGTATTTATTTTAAATTTAGTTATTTATATGACTCGTACCCATGTAAATTGGTTGTATCTTTATGGCAATAAAGAAATGTAAATTATAAGATTATGGCATTTTAAGCAATTTTCACACTAACGTTGCACAATTTTCACATCTTAGAACATTTTAATGTTTTACAACTGTTCGGTATACTTACCTTACTGTTCATAACATTCTTAAACATCAGTTATAGTTTAAGAACGTTTCCGGTATGAATTGGTTACATTTTGCAAAATGTAAGCGATTAAACATTCTTATAATCTACTCTTCCCTAAAACGAAACACGACTATTTTCTTTAAGGGTGGGGCTTGGGTGATCAGGAATTCTACTGACTTCCATCCTTGTTCCCGGTCAGAACGATTCGATTCTCAAGGTCATTGTTAATTTTTCTCAAACTAAGCAAAACCACAGCTGTATTCTGTGGTAAAGCTACAAAACTGGTAATCATTTGAACCATTTGTCCATTAGACGACTTGAATATTGACAAAGTCTTGATTAAATTCTTAGTGCTGATAGCTTATTGATTTCCCAATGATATATTTTTGATTCAACCGATGTTTTAAATAACAAAATATTTAAGTACGTGTATCAGAAAAATTAAAATTACGTTCTACACGACAACTAAAAAACGAGAGCTCAAACATAATTTTATCGAATAAAACTCGTGGAAATTTGCCTATCCAAGGAGATAATAGATCCAAGATTGTCGATCACTCCACCACCCCTCCCTTAGTTTTAACATGCCACTGCCATATTTTTGCATTAATTGCTTTTCAATGCAAGAAAAATGATATGTCCTACGCACTTTAAAAGGTTTTAAAATATTTTTGAAGCTACGGCCAGCCTTGCTTGGGATCTCTTTCACCAAAAAGCACTTAAACTCGCAAAGGCCAGCTCTTCAAGGCCTATCAGTGGTGCAATCGGCCAGTCGGTAATCCGATAATGCGTCGGTGGACGGAGGGATGGACACTGCCAGTATCAGGCTCTTTCCCACGGCAACAGGTGCTGCTGTACCGGTCATTCTTAGAATCGCGACGAAATGAAAACACCGCCGCAACACATAGATCACATCTATCAGAGGAAAGAGAACGCCTCTTAGTCAACACAGCCAGGAGGATTTATAGTTGGCCGGTGAATTGAGATGTCGGCAAGATAGATTGGCGATCACCTGCCCACTACCGAACAAGAGCTTTCTATAAAGATTCCTTTGTAAAATTGTTACGCTTACGAGTATAATGATTGATTATCAGTACTCGTACGAGTACAAATGGTTGAACAAAACTACAATAGTCTATCTCCCAATTTCACTTTTTCAATTTCATAGCAAAACTAGGAAATATAAGGTCATTATTGAGTTTGTTACACCTTTCAGATCTTTTCAGCTATCGGTGAGCAGCCAATAAAAAAGACGATTCCCTGTAGATACAAATACAATCTTCTAACCCTTATTCAGGGGGATAATAGACGAGAATGTTTTGTAAATATCACTTGTCTTGGTCGAGTTTAAGTTCTGTTAGTTTAGGTTACTTTTCGTTAGCTTGGATTAGATTATCCACGTTCAACGCACCCTTTCAATTTTATGAAACATTTTACAAGATTGAAGACAAATATCCAGAAAATCCCACATTTCTTATAGTTTGATTTCACACTGGCTATTATTCTATAGTAAACGAATAAACGGTCCATTCCAACCTCCAACAAGAATTTAATGAAATTTAGGCGGGTTACACACATATGCATCTCGCACGGTGCGACTAGCATTTTTGATGCCAGTAGCACTGTGCGAGATGCATATGTGTGTAACCAGCATGCAGGCTGCATGGTCGTGGCACGTGCTAGTGGCAAGGTGAGAGAGGTTATACAGTATTGGAGTCTCCTCCAAAGCTAACACAAATTCAATATTTGTTTTTTCGTCATCCGGAAACGGCATTTTTAATTATTACAACTAGAATCTACAACTAATTTAACTATTACAACTAATATAAACTGGGGTATACACTACTTAATTATTACAAATTATTACTAACAAAACTCAAGCTATTCAAAAAGTGACTTTCCGCACTTGTCAACTTAGTACACCGTGGGAACAAGAGCGTCAGGGCTTGGAAATGTGTTCTGCGCATGCGCCAACTCAAGATGCACGCTGCATGCAGCGCCAAAACACCGACCGATCGGTTCCGAGTGGCGCTGCACGCTGCATGCGACTAGCACCGTGCCAGTAGCACCGTGCCAGTCGCATATGTGTGTAAGCTCCAATTGATTAACACAGGTTGGTCTTCGAGCTGCATGCTAGTAGCAAGAAAAATGCTAGTCGCACCGTGCGAGATGCATATGTGTGTAACCGGCCTAAATGCATGTAGAAATCTGAAAATCAAGTGTATGCTTGATTATAATACGTTATAAATAAGTTTATAAATATATGTGTAGAGTAGGCTATTATCACAGAATACGTCCAACAACATGAGTATTGTATTGGCTATTGCACAGTGATCTGGCGTTGTATCAAAGAGCGTATAATACGCGGCACTGGGGCTTGCGTCACACTTGCGTAAGTAGTTGGATGTTCTTGGAACAAAGCTACCTCCGGGTACATTCCCTAGCGTACTAAAAGACGTATTATTCAAATCGGATTGTTACTAAGAAATAAATATTGATCGTGAAAAACAAAACAAACGTATTTTTGACAGTACAAGTTTTATATTTACAAAGGTTTCCCAATGTAACAGTTTAATAAGTATCGTAAGAGTTAGAAATACAATCACAAACTCTAATTAGAATGTTTGCTAATATTATGCTTACGAAAGTTTAATTTAGTGTATTGTACGACTTTTAAAAGTTATCGTATGAAATTTCTTTCCTTGTCAGATTTTGTTGCTAAACAGTGAGAGGATGTTCTCTATTTTTTACGACTTTAGTATTTACAAAAAATAAATAAATAAAAATAAAAAAAATAAAAAAAAGTAATGCAACAAAAAGGAGAACCCATCACTCCTTTTTCCTTTCTATAGCAATTTTGCTTGTAATCTAACTCATATACTGTACCTATGAACTTCACAAGTGTTAAAAATCTTACATTTCCAGGATTTCTAGATCCAAAAGATAATGAGAAAAATTACCAAATATGTGGCCACTATAATAACAATAGACAATGGAGGAGGAATTTACCAAACAGCACATGGTTAATTACGAAAAATAACAAATATTTGAGGTTTTATTCCCAAACCAGAAGCTTTGGAGCCTAATAAGTTTAAAAACGTATGATTAATTTGAGCCAATAGCAGCATTCTCTGAAGAAATTACTTTTTGCTAATCGTTAGTACCAAAAATAGTAGTTAAACTTGTGTTTTATTGAATTACTTATACTTGTTCTTGAAGAATAGGATCGCTATTTTCTATTCTTCAACTCTAAAAAAACTACCGTTCCATTTTTCAAACAATTCAGGATCAAATGTGTTGATGTTGATATCAAGAAAACCCGGCGAGTTTTGCATTGTCAAATGGCATGCTCAATAGTTGACAGTCGATGGTGACAACGTAGACCTGGTCTCGTCAGTGAGATTAATTAATTGCATTTCAGGGCACAGTGACGTTAACACTTATTGGAGCACAAGAGAGAGCCCAACTCACAGTTCCCTGGAAGCCGGGCCAAATATTGTAGTGGGTGTTAAATGGGGTGCGAATGGGCACCAGTGTCAACTTGATTTGTGACGGTGCCCAGCAACAATAGTAGGAATGCGACGGCGAGCAAAGTCATTTGAACAAGAGTCAAAAGTCAATTGGAGCCCCGGCTCAGCGGGAGAGAGGGCAAGCATTGGGCAGCTGCCTTTCGGAGGATTAGGCAACCCTTCGGCCAGTGAGATCTCTGTTACACTTCTGTATTGGAAGGTCGGATTAGCAGAGGCACTAGGCTTAACATTTCTGAAGGCTTGGACAGTCAAAGGCTTCAAAGATCTAGAGTTTGAAGAGGGGGGAAATGTTGAATATCCGTCAGACGAAAGCTGGAAATTAGAAGAAGTATCACACTTTAACTATTTAAATAAATGGTTCAAAAGAAGTGGCACAAACTTTCCCCCATATTACAGACTAAAAAATCAAAACTGAAAATTACAAGTTTGATTCCCAAATATGTTTTTTTGCCATAACTAAAAACTAGTCAAGTTAGAGATGCGGTTTTTACTAAAATATTTTAAATTGTAATATAAGATTACAATTAGTACAATGTTACATCTATCACAGGGAGATGATTCATTAGATATAACTATTTAGAAAATAAAAAGTGAATTCGTTGTCCAGAAAATAAGAGTGAAGGCTCGTGTTGGTTCAGGGATACTTTCAGCAAAAAAAAGAAAAGAAAAAGTGAAGCTTCATGTTTCAGGGAGACGATTCATTAAGCCTTAACAATCCAGGAAAAATGAAAAAGTAAACCTTCGTGTTATGTTTTAGGGAGGCAGATATTAAATATTCAGAAAATAAAAAGTGAACTGTTCTGTTATGTCTCTACTAAAAAGAGACCATCAGACTTTGTTTAGAAAGAAAGGGAAAGTGAATCCTCTGTTATGTTTCAGAAATAAAGTTTTTAAAATTTGAACTATTCAGAAAAAAAATAAAATAAAGGGATGTTTTCTGTTTCGTCTCAGGGAGCTGAATTTAATCGGAAGTTGAATTTGTTGATCATATTCTAGCGGCCATGTGATAAAAAATATACACCTGTGCCTAATGAAACGCAGATGGAGAATTTTGTTAGAATGACTAAAAGAGATGCTGATTGCAATATTTTAATGGCAATCCAAAAGGATAAAAACTTTTTGGATTAATCTGCATACAATGATAATTGGGTATAAAAATATTTCCTGATATACTAAATAAAGGTCACTTAGAAAGTGACCAACTGAAATGCCTGTATGAGAAAGATGGACTAAGTGGTGGAAGTTAGAGAGAGGACTACTCTTCCCTACTGTGTTATTCCATTTAACAATTTTCACGGCAACTAGGAACCGCGGACTGGCAGCGCAATAGCAAGCTCCGCCCACAACGTAATTTTCAGCAGTGACGATTAGCTTGATTGATTAACATTAACTAATCAAGCTTAGAACAATCAAATTAATACATTATTTAGAATTCAAATAACAATTATTAAAACACAATTAACACAATGAATAATATTGTAAACAATAAATAGGAACTAACCAATTAATTTTTGTTTAAGATTGTGATGTTTTATTACTTGTTTAGTTTTATGAGAGAGAAAAATCTCTTGTTTTTCTACTTTAGAATTATCATGTATTGTTGTTATTGTGAAGTGGGTATTATTAAATGAATATATTACTATTATTTTTAGAAGACGTTTAAAGAAGTAGCTGTCGAGATGACGTGTAGATCAAACAATTTTCTGCCGAAACATACTTTTTTGAATTCCATAAAATACAAAACGATCCAGTTTACTATATAAATTCTTCTCCGGCAAACAAGAATACTTCCCCTTCCCCAACTTCGTGTTATTAGGGCTGTAAATCCCTTATGATTGACATGTTTGCACTCAACGTATCAGCATCAGGGAGGAATGTTTTGTTTCCCAAAGATCCAAAGGGGAGGCAAAACCTTTACAAGTGTTGAGTTTTAGGTTGAATATATTCTTGTAATTTATTTTTTTCCTAGGAAATTACTAACTAAATGTATTCATGATCTTTTTGGCATAACAGAACTTTATTTAATTTATTGTTTGTTTCTTTTCCTTTTTATGTTGTGTTTTATTTATACAATTTTCATTTTAATCTGCACGTATAAAAAACTATTTCTATTCACCTGACAAAATTATATATTCTTTAATAATTGGCGTAACAGATGTTTGTTTATCAATTCTTTGTTTCTTTTAATTTTTTTGTTATTTTTATATGTATTTTTTCCATTTTACTCCACAACCATCCAAAATTATATAATGTTGTGTAATTCACATGGAATTGTTATATTTCTCTATATATTTGGCATAGTAGAACTTTATTTATTTATTTTTAGTTTTTGTTTAGTTGTTATGTTTTATTTTTGCCATTTTCATTTTATCCTACAATCATGCAATAGAACATAATGTTTCATAACTAACCAGAAGATGGTTTATTAATTCCAAAACGAATAGTGAAGAAATAAATAAACACTTAATATTTGAATTGTTGACAAGTTAGTCTTATTATTTTTAAACATCATATAATGACTTATTCTAAACTTAATTTTTACTTCGAGTCGAATTTGAGGGTAAAAACTTTTTAACCGTTTCTAATTGCTGTTCATGTTGTGTAAGATTGTGATATTGCACATTGCATATGTAATGTATATATGAACTAATAAAAAATCCAAGGCACATATGAACCAACTACTGTACACTCAGATTTCTCATGTCTGCGTGATTTTCTGTAATAGGTGGACTGTGCGAGGTTGCCAAACCATGGCAGTTCACAGCAAAGGCCACATAGTGGTGTGTTTCTCGATATCATTAACTGTTCACTATGGCAACGTCACACGCATAAACATAAACGAGTGCTTATTCCATGTGAACAACTCTTATTAGTTTTCCCCCTACTATGTAATAGTTATGTGTATCTGAAGTTTAAACTTGAGTTCCATTGTGGCACTTTGAATAAAAATCACTACTATCTTTAAATAAAATAAAAATTGACAAAATAAATTTATTATTTATGAATTGTATATTTATCTATCTTGAAATTATATAATTATCTATCTTTAACTAATCACTAATCTTATTTAAATGCATACACAGAAATTTATTATTGTAAGCTTTTAAGCGTGCCACTAAAATATCTTGGAAATCAATCAAGGGAATGTTCATAACGTTTGTCGATTCTTATCTGAACTGCTGAGGAAAAATCTAAGTTACAGCTTGATAATTTAACAATCTATTAATTGAATTAACCGACTTTCATCATCCTTTACGCGCGCTTAATTTTTATCAATTTACGATAGTTGTCTAACTAAGCATATAATATGTTTCACCTATATTATAAGCTCATAGAAAATCTTTGCAACTTATGTTTAAGTATACAGAAAAACCCCAATAGTTCGATACATGATACTGTCATTACCGACACCGACTTTGGCAACGTGATGCGGCAAACTTATTATCTGTTGCATGCTGTGCGAATCGAAATAACAGTATACATGTGAATAATAGTCATAAATTACTCATTTTTATGAAATTAAGTTACTGTACGTCGTTAGTACTGTACTGTCTTTTTAACCAACTAGACTAATAACCTCTTTAGTAGAACTTAAGCCGTGTTACACCGGTGTTGACAATAATTACAAAAAACCGTATTAAAATTTTCGTCAACATTTGTTGCCAACAATGTTGCCAACACCGACAAAGTGTTGGCAACATTACCCACCAGTAGTCGGTAAAGATCAAAGAAAGTTGTCAACATTTGTTGACAACACTGTTGACGCGGCTTAAGCGACCCACAACAATGTTGGCAACACTTCCCACAGTCATAACAATTGATAGGGAATTATAAACAATAATGATAACTGGGAGTTGTAATTTATTAGTGTAGATGAATATTACAATAAGATGTTGAACAATGAACCATAAATAGAATCACAATTGAATTATATTATTAACTGGCGTTACCTTTATGTTATCTCATCAAAGACACACAAACTTCAGGTATAATTACAGAAATAGTTGATTTTACACTTTAAACAAGTAACTGAGACTATAGTAACAGTATCAGCTAGCCAAAAATCTCAAGGTCACTGCAAGTCTTTCTCGTGCAGGAATTGCTAACCTGTAATTGATGTCGTGTTTCGCAGTTTTAGGTACAATAGCTGTAAGTTTTCAAAGTCACAACTTAAGTCATCTTGATTTAAAACAGAAAGTAGGTAGTTCCACTGCACACAGACCTGGCCCTGTAAGAGAAGGCCTTGCCCAAAATCTTCTCGGCCTTTTCTTTTTACTTATGATGCACGCTGCTGCTACCAACGCAAGTTCCTCCAGTTTTGACATCTCTGAATGCTAAAGAAAACTGGCGAAAAGTGCAACAAAAGTGCTAAATAATGCTGTCAACAATTGTTGACCGGTCTAGATATTCGTCAACATTAATTGTCAATATTTGTTATAAACACTGTTGTCAACAAAAGTTGTCAACAATTTGTGGCTGCATTTGGTGTAAACGCGGCTTTACATTGACATTGGCGTACTACGGAGTCATCTACCCTCATCTCTCCTACGGACTGACTGTGTGGGGTGGATGCTCAAACTCAAACCTCTCAAGAGTTTTCATCCTCCAAAAAAGAGCGTTGCGAACAATTGCAAAATTGAAACAAAGAGAGTCGTGTAAGCCAGTATTCAAAAATCTGAATTTTTTTACATTAACCTGCCTCTACATCTTGGAAACTTGTCTATTTTTCAAATCAAAATGTCATGCTGTAAGAGGTTGCGACATACACTCTTATGACACTAGAGGCAGGGGCGACTACCGTTCTGGGAGGCACAGAACGGTAGTTTATGAGCGACTGCCTGTACAGACAGGAGTAAAATTTGTCAACAAATTGCCAAACTCACACTTTGAAGTGCCCCCACGCTGAAGGCGTTTAAATCTCGTCTAAAAGCAAAGCTGATTGCAGAGGCATTCTACAGCTTAGACGAATTTATGGCACACAACTGGGAGACCTAGCGAAATTTATTGGGTTAGGCTACTGAGTGGGTTTATGAGATGAATGCGTGTATTAATGTGTTTTGTATGTTTGAAAGGGATCTCGATGGAAGAATGAATGGCTAAACAATAGAGAATAGCAATAATGAATAGCTTGACGATTGCAATGCATATTTTTACTATGTTCTACGCAATAAACCATTTATTTATTTATACATTTCCCAGCGGAAATAAACATTTTCCATTTAAAAAATGTAAAAAAGAAAAAACCATTTTTACACAAAATCGACGGTTTTTATAACACATCGTCCTAAACACGAATATTGCACCCATTTTCTCCTACCATAAATAAACGCTGAGATATTTAACAAAACAGGTTAGGCTACATTATGTTTTTTCAGCTCAGACAAAGTTAGGCTAGTTTGGTTAGGTTAGCAATGTGTTTTCACGGTCAACAAATACTAACTTAACCCACTGTTTTGTCGAAATTTCAGTTATTATTTGTATGACTAATTTGATATCATATACGTGTTCAGGAGAATAACTACTCAACATTAATGTTTTTTTTTTTTTTTTTTTTTTTTTTTTTTTTTGTCAAAAATCCGTTGAAAAATTTCTATGGATTCGTGGTCGTGGGGTTAATTGCCTGGTTATAAAAAAGTCACGATATTTGGGTAGGATCTCTATATTGAATTTGTAATAACTACTCAACATTAATGTTTTTTTTTTTTTTTTGTCAAAAATCCGTTGAAAAATTTCTATGGATTCGTGGTCGTGGGGTTAATTGCCTAGTTATAAAAAAATCACGATATTTGGGTAGGATCTCTATATTGAATTTGTAACTCTTCATAAAGACATTTGTGAAAACGTTCAAAGACTTGACAGTACAATTTGTCTATAAATTAGGTTTTTTTCTTTCACGTTTGCCATAAAATGGTTCCTTTTATTTTTTTACTTCGACACTCCCATAGTCCACCAAGTGTTGAACTATCGAGGTTTTCTGTAATTTGAAACACTCCGCGGTTAGAGCTGACATTGAGATAGAACTATCGACGATGCATCTGGAAAGGATTATGATTGACATGTTTGCCAACAGGGGGTGCTGCAGGTGGCTATGGGAACTCGTGGCTGGGCAAACAGCTTCCCCTTCTGTCTGATGTTGATTTAACCATATCCAGTCCAACGCGCCTCAATCTCAATCCCTTCATCCCTCCCACCCCTGCATCTCTCTCAGGCCGTAAGGCCCTCATTAGGGCGTGCAAACAGATTAGCTGAAACCCCTTGGTAGAGGGATCGTGAGTGAGAATGTCTAGCATGAATTATAAAGACGATATTGAATTTAAACCAAGTAAAATAGTTTAAGGTGAATTTGGTAAAACGGCTACTAAGATTCGATAACATACTCAGCTGTTCCAAAGTTTCGACCTCGGACTTTCTATAGATGTTGTTTCCACTATCGTTGATGTTTTTAAAATTAAAACAAATTGTTTTTCATATCAATTTTTTCGTCGGTGGCAAAACGTAGTCTACACAAGTCCAAGTTGTCATTTTTATTCGGAAAGTTCTAAAAAGAAGGGCGTTTCAGAAAGCTTAAGAATTAACGAAAAAGGAGATTTGGATAGTTGAAATCACGTTATATGAGATGTTTATACTGTAACAAAAATTCAGTGAGTTTTTTTTTTAATATGTCATCCTTGTTAAATGAGATAAGGATTGGCTATTTTTGTCTAGAGGTACAAAATATACCCCGAGTTTCTCCTAAGTCGACAAATCAACACGTACCTTCTAATAAAAAAACCTCGTAAATAATAAAATATACTCAGATTGCTGATGGTATAAGGAAAACTGTTGTGCTTCTTCACCTTAAACAGGCACTCTATCTGCAGGTCCGTGAGTGTGAACTTTACAATAATGGAAGAGAAGTGACAGAGTACTATCATTTGCAAAACACATTTGGCCCCGTGTGGTTTAGTCAGTGTATTTACTCAATCTGACAACCACGCTCAGTCCACAAAGAATACAGTCCACATACTAGAAAAATTAAGATGACACTGTTTGAAATGAATGTGATAAAACTGTATACAATTGGTTTACTTGTTCTCATAATATGCTTCCCCAACAATTGTTATCTTTACCAAATATCTTTACCTCGAGGTCTTGGTCGGGGCGGTCCGGTTGTCCTCGGTATTGACGCTGTTTTTCTTCAAAATTCCTTAGTCGTTGGTTGTACTCCACGATTTGCTTACGCAACTTCTCGTCTTCGTCCTAAAGAAATTAGATGAAATCAACAAAACTATAAAATTAAGAAAAGAAGATATGACTATAAATTAGCTATCGTTTTCTTGAATAAAAATGCAATTCTTGGACCAGGAAAACTACTTTTGATTACCAGAAAACTGTAGACTTATTGGTTGATGTCTAATTACCGAGTTATCACTATCAAGTGGCAAGGGATCAATTACAAGGGGCATAATAAGTTACCAAAAAGTAACGTTTGTTTTACATCACAAGCAATTCAATGTAACAATGTCGAGGACAATTTCCAACGCTACATTTATTAAATTAGTAAATTTTAGTTTCAGAGAAAGGTTATTATTAATTTGCAAATTTAATTCACGCTAGTATTGCATTAGTAGCTTATGGTTAGTATTATTGGGTTAGTGAAGAGGCAATCTAATGTTGACACAAAGTGGTTTAAAAAGTCGATGAGAAGGATTTTTAATCAACCTTACTATCCCTCTTCATGCAGGATGAGTATAATCTCATTGTGATTCTGGAACATGACTACTTATTACTCACCATAGCTCTTTCTTCATCGAACTCCAGGCAGCCTACTCCGTCCAGTCGTTCCAGATCAATCCAGCCACGCCACCTCACGCAGACGCCGTTCATGATGAAATGGGACCGCAAGTGAACCTGTAACAAACATATTTAACATTAACATACAAATAATGTAAACATTAACACTATCATAGTGTGTAAATAACATCTAATATTCATCATATGGATGTTATTTTTTAGAAATATATTATTTATTTATCATAAGGCAAGTTTCTGCAGTAATATCATAATGCTGTAAATTCTGGAATGTCAGCAAACGTTTTAAAATTATAAATAAAAAAAATTCTAATTTTAAAACGTTCTAATAATAAAAAATTAGTATTGTTTATTTATTTTTCTCGTGATTTATGTTCTTGGCGAACATTTCGTAGTCTTGGAACACTTCCAAAAGAACTTTAACTCTCAAGATGACACTTGCTTGTCTCATAACAATCAAGGTTTACTGTACTCGTATTTTGATTTGCACTAAAATTAATGGTACCACAAACTGAAACTACATACGTAAAAAACATTGTCTCTTAGTAGAGATTTAGTGTTATGAAAATTAGTAAGTGATTTGATGGATGCCTTCTGTTCCTCAAAGGAATCACCAACAAATAAATATTTATTTTCGTACAAGATAGTGAAGTTTCGTTGTGTACATTGAATATAACCCATTACCTCATAATTACTGATTATACGTTTGGTAGAGACTTGTTTGACTAATAAGATTTTGAATTCAAACTGCAACAGTAATATCGAGTTTATCGGGATTGTCCTTAGAGCCGTATTTCAATGTACGGTATTTGCTTTATGCTGTTAACATTTTACTTATATTTACGTTAAATCTAGGGTTAGCAGTTAGTGAGTGTCTACAGTCTACACTCTGTATCGAGGCCGAAACGTTGGCTACTTCTGTGTATTGCCACAGAGAAAAAAAGAAACAGAGGTCGCTTTCTTATGGCCGTAGCGAACGCCTGTAATTGGATTGCAACTAATGTACATCTCAATAAACCTGTGTTAACAATTAATAAGATTATCGTTGAGGGTCTGGAGGGGGAAAGAGGGAGGGAATGACAACGGTGCTGCCCCTGCCATCTGCATGGTGAACTGAAGAACTAACTACTCGACACCAATTTCCTTACTCGACGCACATTCAGAAGTCCAAAAGATGTGACTTCTGTTTCTTTTTTCTCTGTTGTAGTGAACATGATTCACTGACACATTATCTACCGAAGACCAGGAATCTGTGTGTAGTAACGTTGACCATGGAAGCACATCCAGGAAAATCTAGGGTCAGTTACTAGAGGGCGTAAAATACTATTCAAGATTCCATTCAAAAGGATTTATCCATTTTCAAAAGATCCGTTCGCTAAGAACATGTGACATATTCAACTCGGCCCTACCCGTCTTCGCTTTGAGACAGTTATATGTCGTATTCGTCAAAGAAACCGACATCATAACAAGTTCAGTTATGGGGGCCCAAGAAGTAAACTGGGGGCCTTCATTAAGACGGGCAAGTAAACAGTTACCCTCTGCTGCTACATCGATATAGTGGTAAAAACACCCTCGCTACATGATGTTTTCAGTTTAGAGGTTCGAGCTATATACAAACAATCTCTGGCGTACATTTCAAACTTTATTTTCTTCCAGTCATTAATATAGATCAAGACCTAGTGCTTATATCCTCTATCAAACAAAGATTTTGTACCTTTCAAAAAGCAGTTATCACTGAGTTATGCGAAAAATACATTGAAATGAAAAACGACTTTACTGTAAAAATTGAGTAACAATTGCTAAAGTTAGGACTAAAAAGTCCTCTCTTACAGCTAACTAATTTGTCCAAAGCTTCAGTGTTTAATAACGATAGACAACCAAGTACTGAATAACGGCACTTCATTATCACCACACTATGGACTTTCAAAATGGAAAATATTTTTAAATTGGAAAATCTATTGACCCTTTGGTTTACGAAAATGTTAGTGGGTGACGGTTTTACCAACGGTAGCGAAAATGCAATTAGTTTGAATAATGCAGTTCGAAGTAGTAATGAATACAAAGCTGCTGTGTAGATATAGTAATGATTTTATAAAACATACTATACGGAAATATAAAATTCCATACATAGTTTTTAAAGGTGTCTCTCTGAATAAACAACATACTTTGATTTATTTTGTCATAACTTTATTTGTTGCTTAGCTAATGTTTACTTAATACGAGCAGTTTTGTGAAATGTTTTACTCAGAAAGTTACATTAAATTAATTTTGTTTGTCTTAAATTTATTTATACTAAAAATATTTTGTAAAATTAAATCGAACCTCTAGTTTACGAAAAAGATAGTTGACGAGGGTTTGGAAATAATTAAAAAAATAGCCGTTTCACAAACGCATATTTTGTGATGTGAGGACTTCGGATACAACAATTAATTGAAGCCAAAAGGTGTGTTGCACTGTTTTTATATATTTTTTTATCATTGCACTGATATTTTACCATTCAGGATTTTTTTAAAATATGTTAGTCGCATAGAAATTTATATATTTTATATCGTAAGCAAGCTTGGTATCAAGATTCGTTTTGCAGCGGAATTAGCATGACGTAAAATTCTCTAAACAACGATGACAGTTCTGGTCACATGTCAGAAGCGGAAACTGGCACCACAAAAGGCCTCGGTCCCTGTAGCTTTAACACAGATGTCAACCGGAAAGTCAGACAGCTTGACAGAGGGTAACGATGCGCGACAATGTTTACAATAAGCATTATTATAAATATTGAACTGGGAACGTTGGGTCGTCTTTGTCGCCTGCCTTCGGCCATTGTCGGCAGTCCTCGGCCTTTGTCGTCAACTATCGGCTATTGTCGGTAATGATATCCTCCACTGATGGATGGCCGGGACCAGGTGTCCACTCCACTACTCAAGAAGACCCTACCGTCCAAATTGACTGAGGGTCCACTTCTTTGGAAGGAGCATTTAGCCACGATCCACGTGAAATCGTTTTATTCTTGACAATTTGAAACGTATCCCTCATGAAATCGAGAACTTAACTAGTCAAAGAAGGAATGTTTATGATACGAAAACTGTGATACATGTGGGCTCTACCTAAAAATTACTGCTACATATAAATTAACACCAGAACTTTTATATCGTAGTTTTTTGTAATTATATATAAACAATTGTCAAGTCATCAATAACAATTTTTCTTGTCGATCAAAGAATGAGAAATACGAATATCTTTTTAAAGACAATTTGGGAATGTCTATAACAATGTGTACAAACAAAAAGATTCTCTGATATTTTTTTGGAGGGAAAGATGAGGATTCGTAAATTCAAGTATCTACATCATCTTCAGTGAACCTCCTTCTAATAAGTTACTCATCCTTCCAAGATACTCTTCAAATTATATACCTTGTAACGCCTTGCTCATTAAGCATATATGTTGAAACTTCACTACTGGACTCTATTGAAAACACCCATCCCCAAATATAATCCACCCCTTTTATCTTCCTACGCTAGTATCTGTCCAGCTTGATAACCTTCATAGCAAATTTTATCGACCATTCGAGATTTGAACAAGTGAAAAAGTGCCTTTTCATTAAAGACATGAAACGACTGTGTTAGCAGAGTTAAGAATAGTTAACGACTGTGTTAACAAATTCTCACTTAGGGACTGTTATCAATTGAGCAATTGGTTACTAAACTCATAAGACTAGCTAATATAATCATTTTAAAAGATTCTAAACATAATATAACATAATTAATGCTACGACTCATACGAAATTGATTTTGGATTACCATTTAAACTCAAGGCAATAACTATAATAAGCCTATCTATAAAACGAAAAACACAAGAATGCGATGATTTAAAATAATATATATTTACAATCCAACGTTTACTTTTAATTAACGCTCAATTCTCTTAAGAGAGACTAAAATAATGGAAACAATAAAACAGTCTAGTAAGACGAAGGGATAATGAAAACACATAATACGGGTAGAAACGACTGTTTATACAGCGGCAGAGCCAGGGACTGTTTGGACGGGCGTAAACTTGTTTGGATGCAGTGTTGATGTTCCGAGGCATCCTGGATACAAAGAAACACTTTGGAATTACTAGCTGAAAATGTATTTAGTAAGAGAAACAAGGTGAAGTTGGTAGCACTGTTAAGCCGTGGCTGTAAACTGCTAATTATTTTCTTTTATGTGGAGAAATAAATTGGAGAGAGAATCATCAACTAAAGAATTCACAGACGAAATACCCAAAGGCATTTGAAGTGATACATTAATTTTCACAGTGAGAGTAGACTGAGAAGACTACAAATCTTTCAAGATGCCTGAATACAAAGAACAGATCTGTGCTACCTATCAGTAATGTATACTGTAAGTGATAGCCTCCTCCTTGGAATAGGGAGAGGAGGTCATTATGAAGGAAGAGAAACGATCAAGATCTGATAGTAAGGCACCGACAAAGACGTTTAAAAGTGTCCTTCTTCTCGCCGCTTTTGTGTTCGAGAGCGATACTTCAGAGGTCTTTGTTACCTGTGAACATTATAGTGTTGGCCTTTTACTTCTGTTGCAATAGTTTGTTTATTATAAATTCCTTTTCGTTGTTTGGAAGTTTACTGATTATTTTTGAGTTATAGGCTACGTCATTTTACTTTGTAGAGGATATCTAGATGGTGGGGTAAAGTAATAAATAACAATATTATTTCTCCTCAAAAGAGGAATGAGATAAATGCAACCCATTCCTGATTGATAATAAAATTGTAGATTTTCAATACCCACAAATAGTTTTGTATAGATAAATTATTTTATGAATTTTAGTTGAAGTAGCGTTAAATTAAACAGGTGGTCACTGGGTGGTAGTCACTGGCATGGATGTTGTGTAGAGAATATAACTTGTGAGTATCAGGCTTGTAAATTAGCTTAAAATCTGAAAAATACTAGGTGGTTCGGATTCCACGTAATGCTGTAGGCTCCTTAGTTCCTGGCTATATGACTTTTATAAATAGCCCTTTGTGAGGATAAGTCAAGCTCAGTTAGTACCCAGACTACATAAGTCAAGCTCAGTTAGTACCCAGACTACATAAGTCAAGCTCAGTTAGTACCCAGACTACATAAGTTATTCACATTCATCTCACGTTCATTTGATCACTCATATTCAACTTAAAATACGCACAATGTTTTATCGGCGTCTCGTGTCTGATTAGAATTTAGAATTTTTACAAATTAATACGCAGAAATATTAATTATTGAAGGAGTCATGGTTCCATCGTAAGTCCCTCTGGTCTGAGGATTCACGAACTTTATTTACCAAAACTGATTACAATAATATATTATAATTCTTGTACTTACGTTGTATCTGTATTCTCATGTTGTTGGAGTATTCTACGGTAACTAGAAGAAATTCTAGTTACCGTGAGGTAATCTGACTTTTTACTTACCTGTAAATGTGTTATCTAACGAATGTGGATAGAAGAAGTGTTAAGGAATCTGACTTCAACTTTCCACACAAAAACATAATGTACAGGATGTTCTTTTAAAACGCAACCCATGATTTGAAATAAAAATGACAAAACATATATTTCTATAACACATTTTATTATTATTAACAATTAATAACTACTATTTACATGAATTTAATGACATGTTTTGTATAGGTTTGGTGTTCAAATAAACCGGCATTAGTATTTATACAACGTTCTTTAGTACATTTCTGTACGCCTTTTTCAAAGTTTTCTCAATACCATGTTTCAAACCTCAACTTAATGACATTGCTCGAAACCCAAATAAAGTAAACAGCAATGCCACAATGTACAAAAAAAAAAATCAGCTGATAGCCGAGGAAGAAGAACCAGGGCTGCCAACCTATGAACTTGATAAACCTTCATTTTCTGTGTACTTGTAAATAAGGTTGCGTTTTAAAAGAAACACCCTGTATAAAATTCTCTCTAACTTTTAAAAAATTTTAATTTTTGTATTCTATTAAAAAAAAACTAATTACCAGCTGGGAAAATTTTTTAAGAAGGCAGCTAAGTTTTAAAATATGTTGAGGAGATACAATTTCCATGATACGTGGAAGCCATGGCATTTGAAGATAAATACTGTTATTTTAATCGATTTTAATAAATTGTAGGCTGTTTAGTTTTATTTTTAATCTTGGTTTGTGGTATCACGCATCAAAGTATTAAGTCACCACATAGTAATCAAAATGAATAAATTCGGTACTTTCGTTTTAAACATGCAAAGTATAAGCAATGGTTTTACAATACATATAACAGTAGTAATGACTGGTTTCTTTATTCTTCGACCTTATATTTAAGACTAGGGGACACCCCTGCACGATTCGCATGCCAAACGCACCACTTAATACGCTCGTAATGTTGTTATTTTTCTTCACATCACATGATTGTATTGTTAAAAAAAATAGCCCCTTAATATGTCCAAGTAGCGTCTTCTTAACTCTCATTCGCATGGTGAATGGAAGGAAGGAAACGCTCTGATTGGCCGGTATCGGGATTCGGTATTAATCATCTAACTTGTTTTAGCTCTTTCAGAGAAAATATTTAAATACCCTCCTTATCACTAATTTTAGAGCCATCAAGAACATTTTTGTGTTAAGTTAGTCTTGCCAAAGCATTTTGTTTTTTGAAAAACAGTGATTAGTCAATGGTTTTTTTTTATTTAGTATTTACAGATAATTGATAACACGATAAAAGCAATGGACTTTTCCGAAATGTAAGGTGACAATTGTTGACTCTTACTGCGGCTCAGCTGTATCTCTCTACGACTCATAGGAGTCGAGAGGGGAAACTTTTTCTGTTCAAAACTACCGATCACATTACAAATGCCGCCGATTTGACGCCAAATTTCGATCGTTGAAAGGTTCAAACACCGGCAAGGGGGACCCATGTCTACACACCACTCACTTTTCACTACTTTCCAGTGATCCGTAACACTCTGTCACTAGGTTCGACTGGCATCAAGACAGTTGTCCCCTACTGGAGAGCCAACGGTTTGGAAATACATATCAAAATTATCGACTTCAGATTAAATTAAATTTCAAATGCAATAACCTTTGAAAATTCCTTTATTGGCCTAGAATAATGTGTCTGGAGGGTGTACTATCGGTTTCCAAACCAATAAATAGAACAATGCAAAATAGTACAGTAAAATTTTTATTATTTTTCAGTGGGTGTGTATGTTTTGGAACAGTTATAGTACCACGAACATCGATACACTACAAGAGGGAAAAAGCAGACCTTTTTTATTGTATTTTTTTATTAGAATAATAAAAAAAATATAAGGAGGAAAAACATGCAGTTGAGAACTGTTGCAAAACTAATCTAGGGGTAGAAGAAGAAGTAGAAGAAATAGAAATAGTAAGAGAAGGAGGAGAAAGAGTAGAGTAGGAGAAAGATAAGAAGAAGAACATTGACAGATCATATATAACTTCAAACACGGCCAATGCCAATAACTAATGTAGTTTTCATATCTTGGGTGTTAACCATTCAGCTTGTTTAGAGTATAGAAGTCCTCCACACTGTAGGAATCATTGTCCTGCGCCACGCTTGGCGGCAAGAAGGTTATTTACGACTAAGGACAGACAGTGGGCCTTTTAAAGTCGCCGAAATAACAAGTTTTGGCGGAACGTGGGACCGTACAAAGTCATGTTTATTGTTATTGGGGGTCGTCCCGATGGGTTTTTGAAATATGGGGCCCTTCGGCGTCTTTGTCCAGCACTCCCTCCAGCAATAAACTAACCACTTTCTAACAATTAGAAAGTCCTCTGTTCTCAAAACTAAGGGAAACTAGGTGAGTTTTGTCTGTTTTGGTTATTTCTTTGTATACCATTGGGGGTGGGTTTTCTGAGGTAAGGTTGGGCTCTCCCAAAGTTGGCCCCGATTTTTGGTATGTTGCATGTCTTGGGTAGGGGCTGTTCCTTCCTTTTTTTATATATAACTACAATATCGACGATGCACGGAGATGCTCGAAGGCTAATAAATAAAACTGCAAAATACATTTCAACGGATGGTTCAGAATTTCATATTTTTTAGCTATTGATTAAGGTGAATTAGGATAATATTTAACAATTAGTTTAGCACATGTGCTTGTTGTATAATATTCCAGAGAAATAGGTAGATTCTCAGATTTAAAAACTACTGTATTTGATGAAACAAACAACAATTTTAAAACCCGTCCTTGTATGTATAACATAATTCTATGGTTTATTCCTATAGAATAAAATTTTTATTCCATTTAGATTTTTTTTATAATTAATTGCTGTAAGTCAGAACATGTTTTTATTTATTGTTTGCCACTGAGTCAAAATTTGTTGCATGCAAACGTTTGTATGGATGGAATGAACGTATATTTTAATAAAAGTTGGCCAATAGTGTTATTAACTTTATTTCAAGATAAAATAAAAAAAAATCATTTCACAACTCATAGTTGAGTGTCGTTTCTACTCGTACAAGGACGTCTTCTTGTCGCCCCAAAACGGCAAAAACTAACTTTGAATAATTAAAAGTAAGGTTAAACAGCCCGCTACAAGGTCCCACTATTCATTTACTCTAATTAATGACAGAAGGGTAGTACAAGTCAAACGGTCACACCGCGTCCGGCAAAAAACACTATTTGTGTAACAGGGTGTTAAGTGAGGGGCTAGAACCCGTGACCCTCGGTGCCTAGTGATTAATGGACATATTAAGTCGTGTAAACAGTCACTCGGACACCGTTGGAACAAACGGTCCGTCGTCGTGGGCTTGATTTACGTAATTTCGGCGCTTTTAAACGACTGCATTACAGTTGACAATAACGTCAACTCAGCATTACGGAAGGGAATAGTATAATGAACACGTTAGTTAATTCTTGCTCATTTACTAGGCTTACTATTTAAATTTGTCTTCCCACTATAAAATTATGGAATAAAATTTGGCTGACTAAAACTAACTGAATCTAAAGTTATCCACTACTGTCGGCGCAGAAATTATGAGCGCCCGAGTTTGAAGATTGTTTTATAAGAAACTAAGAGGCCTATGAAAACTCCGACAGTACCGTTGTTTTTCCTTGTTTAACTGTGCGTTATGACATGTAATTTTAAAATTTTATTATAAGTTCCATGAATTTTTATCTTAGTTGGAACAAGAAAAGTACAGGAATTTAAATTAGTTTTTACTGTAGATAGAATTTATACTGTTATACTGAAAAAACTCGTAGCACATTTATATTTTCATACATGATTGATAGGAATGTTTGCTTTAAGTTTTATATGTGTTTGATTTTTTTAAAGAAAAGTTCTTATCAATTACAAAAAACGTTGTTTTCTTGATTTTTAGAGGTCGTAACATAAATTATTTGGTCTTATTGAAACCTTTAGACTATTACATATGTAGTTATGATACATCATTTTCATATGTGTAAGTAAATGCAGTCATTTTATATTGATTTAAATCAATTTAAATTTATCAATTTAAGTTATTTTAAATTGATTTAGATCGATTTAAAAGCACTGCATTTACTTACACATATGAAAATGATGTATCATAACTATATATGTAATAATCTATAGGTTACAACAAGACCAAATAATTAATTTTACAAACTCTAAACCAAGAAAATAATATTTCATGGAACTGAAAAGAACTTTTTTCTTGCTAACATAAAATGGCTACATACCTTTTTAGATATATAGCCAATGTTTTTTTTAACATCTGAAAAAATATATTTTTTTAGTTTAGTGAGAGGGAGGCCAAAATAGATGTTCAGCGGGGGGGGGGGGTGGAGGGATTTTTTTACAGTCTCAAAGGTGAAATAAATAAAAAATTCCAATTACACCCACCATACGAAACAAAACCCTTCCACAACTGCAGCCAAATGAGATTGGATCCCGAGACCACGTGACGCCTCACTGCGAACGGGCAATTTACCCTGTAAATTGCTCACGGATCGAAGCAATCTCGAGATAATTTCACAGTTTAGAAATGACATATTATCTTCTGAGGAAGGGGCTTGTTGGAGATGAGAGAGAGAGGTTGGTGAAGCCGCGTGATGTTGTATTTGGAATGTAAACAGTAATAGAGGTCTCTCTCTGTACATATAACCAACTTTCTGTTTAGACACATCACTGTCCAAGGA
Organism: Stictocephala bisonia; assembly: GCA_035578905.1. Lineage (NCBI taxonomy): Eukaryota > Metazoa > Arthropoda > Insecta > Hemiptera > Membracidae > Stictocephala > Stictocephala bisonia. Next base: position 688,049 of record JAQJVL010000146.1, read on the forward strand.
GTGTAATAGGTTTGGTGTTTGATGTTATATCTGCGGCACTCAAAATAAATATGCAGATTAAAGTCTTCTCTGTGTTTGGAAATTACCAGTAAGCAAACAACTATTCAATAAAATACACGTCGTTGAAAGCGAGAGTTGAAATTATTTTTGATAATCAGCAGATTTTCAAAACGGAAATTAAAATTTAAAAAAATACATTAAATCAAGATAGTAAATTGTTGATGAGTGTAAAATATAGCATTACCTACGGTATAAATTTAAAAATATAATTGTACTATTGATAAATATAAAACAAATTAAGAAAGTAAATAAAAATACAATAATCAAAAATGATAGTTAAGTAATAAAAAATAAATAAATGGTTTCAAAGAATTGGCACAAACATTCCCCCATACTAAACACTAAAAAAAATCAAAACTTTGAAAATTGCCAGTTTGATTCCCAAATATGTTTTTGTGCCAAACTCGTAACTAAGAAATAGTCAAGCTACAGACAGGCGGTTTTTACTATTTTTTCACATATTTTAACTCACACATTTCATGAAAATGTAATCAAAATCTTTAAAGCCGTTTTACAAAAATTCCATTTTTGTATGTTTTCGCCCATACAAATAAAAAAAAAAAGTCTGGAGATATTGGCATTTACACCTACTTGCCAAATTTCATAAAACACTGATCAATCTGTTTGGTCTCCAGCGAACTGTACATACACACAGACAGACACACAAACGGACAGACACCAACATTGTTTTTCGAAAAAAACACTTTTTTGGATTTAGGGGACCCTAAAATGGATTTTTAGACTAACTTGTAAACTATGAACAATCAAACTTTGGAACTTAAAAACTGGTGACTAAATTTTTTTGGACGGTCAAATATACTTTCTCTATGCTGACGCATATGATTCAAAGTAAAAACACGTTAATAATATAAACATAAGCCTCGTCTGGTTCTATACTTTAGACTACATCGAATTTTTACCAATGCAAGTTAAGAAATTATAAGATATTATTTGTAATATATTAATTGTAGTTAACGATATACTGTACGGTGTGTTTCAGACTACCCATGCAATATCTCCTGTGGTTGAACCGTTTCACATAGACGATGCAGTAAACCGTAAACCTTATCACTCTTATAAGTCAAACGTCCCAAAATTGTTTTTGTCACATTTAAAATACAAGGTATGCACGAAAATTACTGTCACAGTTCGAATCCACGAAAACATTTTGAAAAATTCAAATAGCTACAAACAGTATTTCTGTTATATCTAATTTGTTAGGTCTTTAAAGCCTTATCATTTTGATATACAAATTTTTAATTTTTTTGCAGCATGGCCCAAAATGTAAAAGATATTGGTTATCAAGTTGATGTCACTGTAATATGAATATAACATTTTTATCCAATACTACCAATAGACCTACGACATGCACTCTCAAGTAACAACGAGATTAAGCACTTATTTCCCAATCTTCAAACACTTTAAAATAAAATTATTTCAAAGTTAAAAATATATAAAACTGTTAATTTTCGTAGAGTTGGTCAGTAGTAGGGTGAATTCATTTTAATCTTAGTCCAGAATAGGCATTTTTCTGATTCTATAAAAATACTTAAATCGTGAAATGTCAACAAAACAGGCTTGTTACTATCTTACTCAACGTAATCAACGTAATCTTTTCGTTGCGTGTCAACTTCAACTGTACATGGGATGTTGAGTTAGACAACTCGTTCACTCCGCTCTCACGGTACGGCAGACTCACCAGGGTGGATTAATTCGATTCGATTTGATTTTTTTGTCGGCGACTTCACGCCCTGTCCCGGCGTTACCTGCCTAAGTGAGTCAAAGGACTAAATGGAATGGAAGCAAGGGTTACGCCTGCACCGCGGTAGTCGACAGATGTGAAAACAGCACAATTCGGGGTATAAAAAGCGATAATTTCATAACGCGCAACAGTAGCGAACCTCGCCGGGGGGTAATATGGGGACAAAACATGTGTACTAAAAGGGTAAGTCAGGGAGCGCGCCGGGGGGCGGTAGACTACGCGCGGGGAGGATTGTCCAGGTGCGCAGGCGTGGACACTAGATTTGTCCGAGGCTAATTCCCAACCTGGTAACACCCCCACCCGCCCTACGAGCTGACCAGGCTATTTGGATACAATACCTCTAGAATGGACAGAACTGACCCCAATGAATACGGTCAGACTAATTCAAATCCACGTCAATAAATAATTAGCCACTAATGGGTCCCAGATCCAATTAACTTCACACTGTATCAAATTAGTTGTAATATAATCGAATTTTGGTGAAAATCGGTTATATTCCGGTAAAATATAAACTTTTTCTATAAACTTGGGGCGTTCTAAAATGATGATATTTTGTTAGAAGACAGTATGAGGGGTAACAAACAGTGATTTAGTGCCAATCCAGACGGTGTAGGTTGGGTAGCACCCGTGATCAGCTTGGGTAGCAACCGTGATCAGCTTGGGTAGCACCCGTGATCAGCTTGGGTCAGGTTAGGATAGAATGCTTCTCGATTCAGCTCTAAAACAGTCCTGTTAAGAAAAACTCTGTGCGGGCATATAACAGATTTTGAACTGAATATTTAAAGAATCAGTTGTGAAACTCAGTTTTTTATTTGGTAGTGGGGGTTTTGAATAAAGACAATAAATTGAAGCCTTTTGAATTCACTCCATTATTTCAAGAGCGTGACAAACTTAGCCTGCGCACTAATAAGCACAACAGCTGTATTTCGTCATATCCACTTGTCGGCACTAGTAGCGCAGTGCTGTAACCCAGCTCTTTGGGGATAAAATTTTTGAGGAGATTGTAAGCGATAGGTTCTATTCTCAGTCCTCTAAATACTGACATAGTGTCCTCTCAATGGCTTATATCGGCATGGATGCTATTAGAGAAGTCTGGGGTGTCCATGTTATATAGGTGGTAGTCAGTGTCCCGATGTTGTGTAGGAGAGAGAACTGATAACAGGCTTGTCAAATAGCTGAAAGTTAGATCATTACTACGTAGATCGGATTCTTTGTAAAACTTCAGGGCCCATAACTACCCTGGTTATTGGGCCGCTAATAAATGGACCTTTCTGAGCATAAGTCAAACTCAGTTAGTAACCAGACTACACAAGTCATCCACATTCATCCTACACTCATAATCTTCATGATCGCCTTAAAATACTTACTAAATTGTCTCATAATATATGTGGATAATTTAGGTAGTCTAAATACAGAAATCAAGAAATTAAAACTTAATTATTGTTCGAAATCCATAACGGCATTTTCTCTTCAATAAGAGGGCTAACTAACCACCCTACATTTCGATCTACACCACACAATGAACATTTTTATAAACACTGACATAGAACCAAATGAAAATCATGTTTTGAAATACGTACATTTAAAAATTAGGACTGCATATCATTTAAATTAATTCATGAACTTAACCATTCATTCAGCCTACTGTATTTACATACTTGGAAGCAGTTTGACCAAGAAATTATAGGTAGAAAATATAGGTAAGAATATCCTATAAATGTTAGAACATTACAAAATCAGCAAAAATTGAATCTCGTCCTTGTTTAATGACACAATTTCCATGTGTAAGAACTTTGGCGTAGATATTAAAAAACGTTAAGTTGATGGTTTGCAAGTTCAATTGAAGTCAGCAGTATACAGTGCTGTAGTGTCATTTATTAAAAGGTCGGCGGTTGAAGAATAGTTTGTAGTAAATTGAACCTCGCTAAGTTTTAAAATGGCTTACAACAACTCTATCCATACTCCTAGAAGTAAATCACGGCTCTCTAATAAACGAAGAATTGAAATAAAAACATATTGAGAATGAAAATGTTAGTAAGCCAAGCGAGCCTTTCGAAGAGGCAAAAATGTAATATCTTCTCTTTTAAATAATTCTAACTTTAAATGAAGAGATGCTGTAAGTTAAGTAAAAAATACCCAAAGAATCAAAATTAAATGCAAAAATATTTTCCTCAGTTACCTGATTACTAAAAAAAAAAACTAAGCATACAAAACATGCAAGCTTACGAACCAGTAAAACCAACGAACAATACGACTTAAATTCAAAAGAATTAAACGTCAAATATTTGAAATTAAAAATAATTTCAATCAAAAATAAATTGTGACAACCTTTCTCTGTTTCGTGAAAACTAAGAAAATCTCAAATCCGCTTAACTATAGATGATAAAAACGAACAAACAACCAAGATAAACCAACATATGACAATCAACACTGCTCTTGTGTTCCCTATAATAACACTAACTTTGAATATTTGAAACCACGAAATTTAAAAATAGCAAGGATAATAGCAAAATCGATGTTTTCAACAAATCAAAATTGATTCTCTTGTGTCTGTGATACGTCGAACCCTTTAAAAGAAGACGGACCTTAAATTAGTAAAATGTAAATAAAAATTAATAATAGAGAATTATACACTTAATCTGTTTTATAATAAATGAACAAATAAAACTACAAAACATGATAAAAAGGAAAAACAGCAATATAAATTAACAATATGAAATTTTAAAGAATTACCATTGCTTTGCGTTCTTTATAACAAGACTAACTTTGTATATTGAAGCTAGGAAATTTAAAGGTTTGATTAGGATAGTGCAATCAAACTACTAAAAAAAAGAACCAATGTTGCTTTCCTAACCAAGAAGTGAAGCCTTTAATAGAAAAAAAAAAAAATGAAAAATGGAAATTGGACAATCTTTTCCTTCGTTTTATGAAAACTGATGAAATCTCAAATTGGCCTAAATAACAAAATCAGCATGATAAACGAACAATATGTCACTAAAAAGAATTACTACCATTCTGTCCCCTGTAACAAGACAATCTTTAAACATTTGAACCCAAGCATTTTGGAAGAAGGGAAGAAGAAAGACAATGAAGCAAGACGAAACGGCCAGACGAGAATATGAGGCCATTTGTCACTTCTAATGGAGTCATTTTAATAAACCGCCTGTCCGACAACAAAGGGTTACAAACGGCGCAGCATTTGGCCATCGGACATATTGAAGCGTATTACCACCTCGAGCAGAGTACATTTATTTCTCCGACTGGCTTTATTGCCGGCAACATCTGCTCTGCGTCAGCCCTGATGAGGCCTAAAAAAATTATAGTGGGTAGAGAAGGGACACTTATAATTTCAGTATGTGCAAAGAATTTATATAATGAAAATGAACAACATAATTCTTCCCCTAGCTGGTGTAGAACAATTTCAACTTCTTGGAAGTCAAATCATTGTGTCCTCATTATAAAATATTGAAGAAAGAGGATATGACCGGAATATAAGATAACACGTAATGTAGAATGGAATAATAGAGAGTTGGAAGAGGTTGTACAGTCGACCTGCGTAGAGCAGAAACAACAGGAGAAGAAGTTATAATTAGGGCTTCATATTAAAACATACGTAGTTTTCTATATGGGTGTCATCTATATTCTCACTGATTTATACGAAAGGGTATTTAAGTGTTAATCAAGATTAAAACTTAACACCCAAAAAATTTTAGATTAACACTTAAAATTGTTCCATGTTGTTCTTCAATGTCAGCTTCTATTAAGTCTAATTTTTAATTCTAAGTACAATACGGCTGTTTTAGACATAAAATGGTTACATTTTAACTAGTTTTTGTTTGTTTTGTAATGTTTCATTGTTCTGATTATTCCTAAAATTGGTGTAAGTAAGCAGCACTTTACACATTTGTTATTGTTTATTTACATATCCTTGTTGTTGACCTGCACACAGATTCGTTCATCTACAGACCCTTGTTGTTGATCGATAGACAGATCCGTTCATCTACAGTCCGGCATTGTTGACCTGCACACAGATTCGTTCATCTGCAGACCCTTGATGTTGTTGATTGGTAGATAGATTCGATTATCTACAGACTCGTGTTGTCGACCGGTATATAGATTCGTTCATTTACAGACCGGCATTGTTGACCGGTAAGCAGATTCGTTCGTCTACAGACCCGAGTTGTTGACCGGTAAAGGGATTTGCTCATCTATAGACTGTCGTTGTTTACCCGTAGACAGATTCGTTCATCTACAGTCCGGCATTGTTGACCTGCACACAGATTCGTTAATCTGCAGACCCTTGATGTTGTTGATTGGTAGATAGATTCGATTATCTACAGACTCGTGTTGTCGACCGGTATATAGATTCGTTCATTTACAGACCGGCATTGTTGACCGGTAAGCAGATTCGTTCGTCTACAGACCCGAGTTGTTGACCGGTAAAGGGATTTGCTCATCTATAGACTGTCGTTGTTTACCCGTAGACAGATTCGTTCATCTACAGACCCTTGTTGTTGATCGATAGACAGATCCGTTCATCTACAGTCCGGCATTGTTGACCTGCACACAGATTCGTTCATCTGCAGACTCTTGATGTTGTTGATTGGTAGATAGATTCGATTATCTACAGACTCGTGTTGTCGACCGGTATATAGATTCGTTCATTTACAGACCGGCATTGTTGACCGGTAAGCAGATTCGTTCGTCTACAGACCCGAGTTGTTGACCGGTAAAGGGATTTGCTCATCTATAGACTGTCGTTGTTTACCCGTAGACAGATTCGTTCATCTACAGTCCGGCATTGTTGACCTGCACACAGATTCGTTAATCTGCAGACCCTTGATGTTGTTGATTGGTAGATAGATTCGATTATCTACAGACTCGTGTTGTCGACCGGTATATAGATTCGTTCATTTACAGACCGGCATTGTTGACCGGTAAGCAGATTCGTTCGTCTACAGACCCGAGTTGTTGACCGGTAAAGGGATTTGCTCATCTATAGACTGTCGTTGTTTACCCGTAGACAGATTCGTTCATCTACAGACCCTTGTTGTTGATCGATAGACAGATCCGTTCATCTACAGTCCGGCATTGTTGACCTGCACACAGATTCGTTCATCTGCAGACTCTTGATGTTGTTGATTGGTAGATAGATTCGATTATCTACAGACTCGTGTTGTCGACCGGTATATAGATTCGTTCATTTACAGACCGGCATTGTTGACCGGTAAGCAGATTCGTTCGTCTACAGACCCGAGTTGTTGACCGGTAAAGGGATTTGCTCATCTATAGACTGTCGTTGTTTACCCGTAGACAGATTCGTTCATCTACAGTCCGGCATTGTTGACCTGCACACAGATTCGTTAATCTGCAGACACTTGATGTTTATTGGTAGATAGATTCGTTTATCTAAAGACTCGTGTTGTCAACCGGTATATAGATTCGTTCATTTACAGACCAGTGTTGTTGATCGGTAGATGGATTCGTTCACCTGCAGACCCGAGTTGTTGACCGGTAAAGGGATTGGCTCATCTATAGACTGTCGTTGTTTACCCGTAGACAGATTCGTTCATCTACAGTCCGACATTGTTGACCTGCACAGATTCGTTAATCTGCTGACCCTTGATTGGTAGATAGATTCGTTTATCTAAAGACTCGTGTTGTCAACCGGTATATAGATTCGTTCATTTACAGACCAATGTTGTTGATCGGTAGATGGATTCGTTCATCTGCAGACCCGAGTTGTTGACCGGTAAACGGATTCGTTCATCACTGCGGATTCGTTCTTCTAGTGATAATCTAGTACTGGTACAGCGATCTATCAAGCCCATCAGCCTGTACTGAACGTAACACATGTGAAGAGATCACCGTGAACATATTGCAAACTGCTGAGTAACGATGAAAAAACTAATGCGATTCGAATTGGAATCACGTCGTTATTAATGACGAAGTGGACGAACAAAGGGCAAATTTGATAACCGGGATCCTTCCCCCCCATCACGAACTGTAAGGGTTGTACGACTAAACGTCCTGAAGGGGAGGGGAGGAATGTATGTCGCACTGCAATATAGCTGCATTACATAGGGACGAAGGGAAGTGGAATAGTTCATTTATACTGACAACAAAACGTGCTGTGATTGAGTGAGTCGGTAATTTGGAACACTTGTAGACTGAAGTTAGTAAATTCAACCAATTTGTCAAAAAAATATCTAAGTTCTCTTAGAACTAACCAATCGACTAGATTGGCCTGACAAGAACAACGCACAAGTTAATAAGTGACTTTCATGCTGACAGTTGTGTGATAATTTGTTTAAAATAACAATAATAATAATCACTAATTGATTGTGAGTAAACAAAAATAAGAGCGCAAATATTGAGTAATCGTATTATATTTAAAAATCTAATAAGGTTCAAGTGGAACAAGCTTATCCTTGAACGATCACTCAAACAAGATTTGTTCTAAATTAGCATCAGGTATATATTGTTTGAGATATTTGCTCAAATAGAGAATTTTTGCGAATATTCAGACTGCAGAAAAAAGCAGTACGAATTATTTTAAAATTAAAAACCAGAGATTCGTGCAGAACTGCATTTCAGAATCTAAAACTGTTGACCCTGCTCTGCATTTATATATTGGAAACAATCACTTATTGAATGACCAAATGTACTCAACTAGAGGCACCGACATACACGGACACAACACCAGAGGCAGGGAAACCTACCGAACTGGGCAACACAGGACGGTGGTTTTCGAACATCTTCCTTCTCAGGCCGGTGTTCGATTAATCAAAAGTTTACCCAATGAATTTAAATGTGCACAGGTGTCCAAGGCATTGAAGGCTCGTTTTAAAAACGTTCTTATATCAAACGCTTTCTACAGCGTGGACGAGTTCCTTGCACATAACTGGGAGACCTAGTAATGCCAAATGACCCTCAAATATTGGCATGGCACAGGGAGGTGGAGTGGCCGCTATCTATTTATTTAGTTACGTATTTATTTATTTAGTTTTAATATTTTAACCCAGTATAAATGAGAGCCTGAATGTAAGACAGCTTGTATGCACCTATTTATTTAGTTATATATTTATTTATTTAGTTTCAGATACTATACTCAATATAACCTAGTATAAATGAGAGAGTGAATGTAAGACAGTTTGTATGTTTGTATGCACCGTTTTTAAGATTGTATGTATAGGATAGGTTATTTTTATTATTAATAATGACTATTGCGATGCAATTCATGTAATTGTCTTCATGCAATAAAAAATTTGAATTTGAAAGTATTGAATCCTCAACTGAACAAACGGTAGTAACTTAACTCGTTGAATAAAGTTCTCGCACATGCCTACAGGCCCATCTGTGGCATGTGCGAGAACTTTATCAGATACAACGTTATCAGATACAAAAACATTTTTCATATGTTATGAGCGTTTACAGGGTTTCCAGCTTTATCTGGATTCGTTTTCTGTCAGTGTGTCTGTATGTTTTTTACAAAAATTTGAATATCTCAAAAACCGTTTGACATACAATACTGAATTTTCGTATTCATTTTGATCTTACAAAGATACATTACATGTAAAAAGGCCGAATTTATAAGATTATCAGTTTCAAAATGGTGGCTGTCTAAAAATGTCAAAGTCAAATAAAAATAAAACTAGGTACACATTTTATCCAAAAATGTTAAGACACAATATTTGTAGACTACATTATGCCGAATTCAACGGTATGTCAATATCAAAGATCGGTTTACAAATAAGAGAGAAAACCTTTTTTGCTAAAAGCATTGTTATCTGGGTTAAGAGTAGCCTACTCATTACACAATAATAAATTTTTGGGCAGCCGCCATCTTGAAACTGATAATCTAATACAATCAGCCTTTTTCATGAAATGTATCTTTGTAAGATAAACATTCATACGAAAATTCAGTATTGTATGTCAAACGGTTTTTGAGATATTCAAATTTTTTTAATGTACTGTAAAATGTATTTATTTTCACGTATGTTTGTACATAATTTTAACCAAAGTAGCATTTTTAAACTTATTCATATTCCCTTTATAATTTGTCCTACACCAATTTCGTTAAGTTTTTAACTATACAAGTACTACACTATGTCTTTACCTTCGATCAAGTAACAATTAACTAGTAGAGCAATGTAATTATAGTTAGGAGTAATAGAGGGCTCTATAGTCCTAACCTCACCAATATGTCATTTTTTATGACCAATAAAGATATTTCCATTTCATTTCAGTATCATATTGACTTTAAATTTATATGTAGTATATTCATGATAAATTACTTTGAGTTTTATTTCGAATTTTCCTGTTGATTTGAGTATTTAGAAATGCCATAAAATGAACAAAATTCATATAATGACTATTAAAATAATAACAGTTTGGAAATTATTCATAGGTTACCCATAAATAATCGTTAAAGAATGAATTATTTTTTCGTACACAAATTTCCTTAATAGGAGAGAGCCAGGGAGTAGTGTTTCGATTTCACGCAATCAACAATGTGTGGTGTAATATAAGAAAGCGATCCGAAATGGATTTCTGTGGTTTCAAATATCAATTACCTACGAGGGTGTTAGGTCGAGGGCTGCTTTCACCCGTTACCGTCGATTATTTCTTCATTGACCCTTGTAGAGGCGATTCTTCTGTAATCACCTTTCGATTGCACATAATAAACTTAATGACCGTGTTTTTCAATATTCCATAATACTAATTATAAATGTTATAATAAAAAAACAATAACTTAGCACCCTTATATAGTTTTTTTATTAAATTATCACCGACCGGTTTCGGCATTTATGTGTTTATGTGTGTAAACACATATTCACCTTCATAGGTGAATTGTGTTTACAAAAAAAAAAAAAAAAAAAAAATTTCTAATAATTATAAATGATACTAATCACAGCTATTTGGACTGTAACAGATACATTTTAATGAAATGTTCTGTTAAATGTTAGATTCATGGTCTAATCGTAAATAAATGAGTGTCGATAATGTACATAACAATGAATCATAAAAACAAGTAGTAAACTGGATGGCTTGGTATAATAGTATTTATTTTTCAAACCACTTCGTACGTATCTTTAATTTTATGACATTTGTTTCATAACGTATTAAATTCATAAAACAAAATAATCCTTACTTTAAACCTAAAAAAACTCGATTTTAGTATGAGAGTTAAAATTATAAAATCCCAAAAAGATACAGAACCTCTCACTGACAAAACCAAGAGTCTACCATATTAATAGCCAATCAAAAAACAAATCATCTCAAAGTTTTGTAGCACTCGTGAAAGACTTCATAAAGTCTTAAATATTGTTTTGAATTCGCTTTAATTCAATATTACGGTAACATTAAACAACAAATTTAACATTTATCTACAAATTAAAATGTTGTATTACTATTTACAAAAAACAAACACCATGGAAAATTAGATTCTTTTAGAGATTTTTAAGGCCTCAGATAAGTTTCAGCTGATTGAAAGCGCCTTTTGGTGTGTTTAAAGACAGTGTGAGGTTGTTGACAAGTTTAAACTGATTGAAAACGTTAAGTGTATTTAAAGACAGTTTGAGAATGTTGACAAGTTAAGCTGATTGAAAACGTTAAGTGTGTTTAAAGACAGTTTGAGAATGTTGACAAGTTAAGCTGACTGAAAACGTTAAGTGTGTTTAAAGACAGTTTGAGAATGTTGACAAGTTAAGCTGATTGAAAACGTTAAGTGTATTTAAAGACAGTTTGAGAATGTTGACAAGTTAAGCTGATTGAAAACGTTAAGTGTATTTAAAGACAGTTTGAGAATGTTGACAAGTTAAGCTGACTGAAAACGTTAAGTTTATTTAAAGACAGTTTGAGAATGTTGACAAGTTAAGCTGACTGAAAACGTTTAAGTGTGTTTAAAGACAGTTTGAGAATGTTGACAAGTTAAGCTGATTGAAAACGTTAAGTGTGTTTAAAGACAGTTTGAGAATGTTGACAAGTTAAGCTGACTGAAAACGTTTAGTGTGTTTAAAGACAGTTTGAGAATGTTGACAAGTTAAGCTGACTGAAAACATTAAGTGTGTTTAAAGACAGTTTGAGAATGTTGACAAGTTAAGCTGACTGAAAACGTTAAGTGTGTTTAAAGACAGTTTGAGAATGTTGACAAGTTAAGCTGACTGAAAACGTTAAGTGTGTTTAAAGACAGTTTGAGAATGTTGACAAGTTAAGCTGACTGAAAACATTAAGTTTATTTAAAGACAGTTTGAGAATGTTGACAAGTTAAGCTGACTGAAAACATTAAGTTTATTTAAAGACAGTTTGAGAATGTTGACAAGTTAAGCTGACTGAAAACGTTAAGTGTGTTTAAAGACAGTTTGAGAATGTTGACAAGTTAAGCTGACTGAAAACATTAAGTTTATTTAAAGACAGTTTGAGAATGTTGACAAGTTAAGCTGATTGAAAACGTTAAGTGTGTTTAAAGACAGTTTGAGAATGTTGACAAGTTAGGCTGATTGAAAACGTTAAGTGTGTTTAAAGACAATTTGAGGTTGTTGACAGATGTTAAGGGGATGAGACAAGCCTGTCAGTGGGTCATCATGACTTTCATCTGTCACTACATTATACCCTCATTCGTCTACTGTAATGATATGCAAAACGCAGTCAAGGGGTAAAGAGCAACATGACACAGTGAAAGCTCACGTCGAGGGGATGCCCGTCCTATACCTAGCTCTCTGAGAGTCTATGCTTGGTACGCAATCAAACATTAATTTAAATGGTTGAAAAGGATATTTTGCCATGCATCTTAGATAGTATAATTTCATTTTTTTAAATGAAATCTCTTTCAACCTATTGTAAGTACAATAAAAATGTAAATTAGCAGTATTTGTATTATTTATTGTGAAAATTCATAATTTATACTGAGTAATATAAACTATTTTTATGTAGCCTCATCCTTATGAGGCATTATAAGAGTTTCATTATGAACCACACTTCTGCTAAAAATAGTACAACTTATTCCTTGCCTTGTAATTCAATGTTTTGTTTTTAACTGTTGCTTTTTATAGGCGTTTAATGTGTTCAAGATTTGTTGACATTTTAAAGACTTATTTACTTAACTAAACTGTTGGTCTTGAAAACAATTCAAATTTGAATCACTTACAGAAATTAACATTTATTAGCATACTCCTTCTTTCATAATACTTCTTAATTAGTTCGAGGATGTGAATTAACTGTAGCAAAATTACATAAATGGACTTTTGTTGGTGTTGACTGTCCTGAAACTTATAATCTGATTATTGAAAAATATAGTTTAATTATAAGATTATATAAATTATAAGATACCGACTTTATCCAAATCGAGTCAAACGAAGTCAAAAACCCTCATCTAGTTTTTAGTAACAGAGAAAAGTTTTTCATATAGCACGAAGACATTATCATCATACTGCTTTAAATTAGTTGAAAACTAGTTGACTAGCGAAAATGGAAATTAATCAAATATCTAACCTAACCTAAAAGTGAGCATGAATATGCGCGTTTATTAGAGAAAGCAGCGAGGCACGAAAATCAGCTACCGCAATCAGATAATAGAATAAGAGTCTACTACTTAATAGAATCCTTTCTTTCATTCCAAATACCTACGTTAATTGGGTACCTATTTATATAGAAAATAATTTGAATTTGGGGCAGCTGAAGGAATTTGACATTTTAAACCGAAAAAATATTTAGTTTAATTCTAATCAAATCGGTTTTTTTTCTTTTTTTTTAGGAATTAGGATAGGCAGAGGAACTTCAAATACATAAATATAGTAAGTGGGCGGGATGGTCAACGGTGACAAAAAAGTTATATACATGTACAAAAGTTACATACATAAGTATACTTGTAATGTCGTTGAATGTTTATTATTTTTACTACTCTAACTGTATCTCAGAGCTGTCAAATTAAAAAATTCTCCACTTAAGAGTCTGCACAGACTATCGGCCATGTTGGTTTTAATCCCATAATAACAATGTTATTTTCGACCCGGACATACGATCACGCGTATCCAAACTAAACGGTTATTTTCAAACGGATTTTTCCCAAACAAATTGCATTTGATCAAGACTGAAATTGCATGTTGGAATTGCTTTGCGAATTCCTATAGAAAAAAATACAAAAAACTATTTAGTTCGAAGGTTTTATTTTCACTCGTTTTTCGAAACGGCGTTGTATTCGAAATATGAAAGCAAATCAAACGTTAACAATACGATAACGTTTAAAATGACATCTCATACAAAACCTTTGGTCAATAAATAACGAAAGAATATGTATTCGCAAATAATATTGTTCTTGTAAGATAAAAACCAACATGGCCGGTAGCCTCTGCAGACTCTTAAGATACATATAAGATTTTTCAATAATAAATAAAAATACAATAGTTTGAAATATTTGTGAATTAAAAGTGTTTTATGGTTAAAAAACTGATTTACCGATAAACAGTTAATCTTACCTAACGTTACGACTGATTTACCGACAAACAGATTATTAATCTTTCCTAGCGTAACGACTGATTTACCGATAAACAGATTATTAATCTTTCCTAACGTTACGACTGATTTACCGATAAACAGATTATTAATCTTTCCTAATGTTACGACTGATTTACCGATAAACAGATTATTAATCTTTCCTAACGTTACGACTGATTTACCGACAAACAGAATTATTAATCTTTCCTAACGTTACGACTGATTTACCGACAAACAGAATTATTAATCTTTCCTAACGTAACGACTGATTTACCGATAAACAGATTATTAATCTTTCCTAACGTCACGACTGATTTACCGATAAACAGAATTATTAATCTTACCTAACGTTACGACTGATTTACCGACAAACAGAATTATTAATCTTTCCTAACGTAACGACTGATTTACCGATAAACAGATTATTAATCTTTCCTAACGTAACGACTGATTTACCGACAAACAGAATTATTAATCTTTCCTAACGTAACGACTGATTTACCGATAGACAGATTATTAATCTTTCCTAACGTAACGACTGATTTACCGATAAACAGATTATTAATCTTTCCTAACGTAACGACTGATTTACCGATAAACAGATTATTAATCTTTCCTAACGTAACGACTGATTTACCGATAAACAGAATTATTAATCTTACCTAACGTTACGACTGATTTACCGATAAACAGATTATTAATCTTTCCTAACGTAACGACTGATTTACCGATAAACAGATTATTAATCTTTCCTAACGTTACGACTGATTTACCGATAAACAGAATTATTAATCTTTCCTAACGTTACGACTGATTTACCAATAAACAGAATTATTAATCTTTCCTAACGTAACGACTGATTTACCGATAAACAGATTATTAATCTTTCCTAACGTTATGACTGATTTACCGATAAACAGAATTATTAATCTTTCCTAACGTTACGACTGATTTACCGATAAACAGATTATTAATCTTTCCTAACGTTATGACTGATTTACCGATAAACAGAATTATTAATCTTTCCTAACGTTACGACTGATTTACCGATAAACAGAATTATTAATCTTACCTAACGTTACGACTGATTTACCGATAAACAGAATTATTAAACTTACCTAACGTTACGACTGATTTACCGATAAACAGAATTATTAATCTTTCCTAACGTTACGACTGATTTACCGATAAACAGAATTATTAATCTTACCTAACGTTACGACTGATTTACCGATAAACATATTATTAATCTTTCCTAACGTTATGACTGATTTACCGATAAACAGAATTATTAATCTTTCCTAACGTTACGACTGATTTACCGATAAACAGAATTATTAATCTTACCTAACGTTACGACTGATTTACCGATAAACAGAATTATTAATCTTACCTAACGTTACGACTGATTTACCGATAAACAGATTATTAATCTTACCTAACGTTACGACTGATTTACCGATAAACAGAATTATTAATCTTACCTAACGTTACGACTGATTTACCGATAAACAGATTATTAATCTTTCCTAACGTTATGACTGATTTACCGATAAACAGAATTATTAATCTTTCCTAACGTTACGACTGATTTACCGATAAACAGAATTATTAATCTTACCTAACGTTACGACTGATTTACCGATAAACAGAATTATTAATCTTACCTAACGTTACGACTGATTTACCGATAAACAGATTATTAATCTTTCCTAACGTAACGACTGATTTACCGATAAACAGAACTATTAATCTTACCTATCGTTACGCCGTAGCTACATAAAACTGTCACCTTTGAGCGACGAAACTGGTCCGGTTTGTCAAATAAGGCGAGCTGTATTTGACAAACAGTTAACAGCACAATGACATCGCCTAAGGGTGTCTGAACCCTTGTCAATGTCAACCCCTACTCACCCCTTCCGCGGGGTTAATTTGTTGTTGTCTTACTTCTCACTTTTGTTTTTGTTGTTGTACTGCTGTCATAATTAACAAATTGCACTTCTTACAGTTTTGTGACGGCCTCGCACTACTGTGGGAAAGGTAACGCGGAGACAAATAGTGGCGTACTAACATCTATTGTTAATGCTTGTGTCAGACTAAAAACAAAGTTTAAGGCTAAAAAAATTGAAAAACAAATATTGTTAGATAAATAGGCCTACAACAGTATGAAAAATAGAGAATTTTTAAAAAGGCATTCTCAAAAATTTAGCTTGCAGAAAAAAATGACCAACTGCATTAATCCAATATCTAAGAGAAATAGGGCTACTGTTTAATTTGATTATTATTGTGATACAATTATTTGGTATTATCAGCTAATATAAAAGGCCCACTTTTAAGTACATTAAAATTGTTTTAAGTACATTAATGTATTTAAGTACTACATTAAATATAAAATTGTTAATGTACTTAAATAGTCCATGATACATTCATTACTCATATTATATTATGTAAAATACTCTAGTTGTTATTTTAATTTTTACTATTCATTTGTTCTATTATCTTTTGATATTGTTACTATATATTCAAATGTATACATTTTCATGTGGTTAAGTGGAAGAGAGGACTAAATAGTCCTAACATTACCACATTATTTGGGACTTTTTCATTTCATTTCTTTTACCCTTAAAATACCATACCTCACGACTAGTTTATACAAAAAACATATTCATTACAATGGGAAATGAGTAAAAAGACTGTTGGAAAACAGTTTAGTGCTCTCTTCGGGGGAACACTATTCAAATGAAAATAGTCGAAAATTAAATATTTTTCGAATTAGTTTTTAAAGAAAATCTGTCATTGATGAACCAATTTTAGTACAATAAAAATCGTTAGATTTGTATTAAAACATTCTGAAAATGCGTTTCTTGTTACTTTGCCTAAATATGAATAGTTTAATTTTAGACGTCTAACTTATCACGGCAAGTTTAAAAAAAAATATTTGAAACCAGTTACAAAGTAATAATTTCCTTCTAAAAAATTTGCAGATTATGGGTAAACAAATACGTATTAGGAAAAATTGTGCTGTACATTTTCGACTTATTTTCACTTGTATAATCTGGTCCTGAAGAATGCACTAAACTTTTTCTTGACCTCTGTGTAATAACGCACATTGGAACATTGAACATTTTATGTACAAATAAGAAACCTTTCTTAAACAATGTTAAATAAGGATATTTCTTGGGAAAATACATAGTGATTCCATTAGATCCTCTGGGGGCCAGCAGGAGGCGAGAGACAGGCCCACCCACGGGCCAGAGCTACCTGGACAAGCGTATTTGCAGGTCCAGTTACGACCGCAAGTTTGGAGTCTCTACCCAGCGGCCACCGACCGGACATAATCGAATCACGACTGGGATACCGTAGCTGGAGAGAGTGGTTTGACTAGTACAGGTACCTTACCACATGTGTAACAGATAGGATGTGGACGTTTGACATTTTTTAAAAATGTTTGTGAAACTAAAAAATATCGATTTATTGGCTAAAATACCCTGCCTGGAGAAAATGATTTGACTAGTCCACTTATTCATTCACCAGACTTGATTTCAGAGCACTCCTACAGCAAGTTATGGAACTAAGATCAGATTCAAAATGCTATGACCAATGTTGTGACGATATTAATCAGCTGTAACCGTAGCAACACCTTGTCTGCTTACATGTCTATCATATTTCAGTTCTTTATCTGCATCTTTCCGATCACCACTTGTTTGAATGTGTGTGCAAGTAAAGATTTAATGGTGCGGGGTTTCATTTTTTTTTTTTTTTAATTGTCCTGTTCATTTTTGTTTTTTTTATAATTCGTACTATATACTTTTATAGACTGCCAAGTCAGGAGATTCGTTAAATCGAGTATAATGCGGGCAATGCACAGCTATACGTTACCACATCGTTGTGTGTAGAAAAATAGATAGGATGGGACAATTCGGAAACAATTGTGATTTGGAAATTCCTAAACATTTTTGACTATAAATGTTTGCTTTCCATGACATTTTCATGTTGGGGGCACTCAAGAAACCAATAATTATAACATGTTTCAATAGTGCTCTGGTAAAGATTCACAAACACTAAAAAAATCACATTTTAAATCTATCTTGCATTTGAATCTATATATCCAGTATAGAATGTTGCATTTACTACGTATAGCAAAAGGCAACTATAACAAATAGTATAAATAAAAAGAAATTTAATATTCAAATTAATATAATAATAAATATATAACAAATAAATAGTAAAAAATATAAAATAATATTATTAGTCTCAGGTTAATTAATCGATTAAAAATACTATTCGTTACACTGGTCATTATATTTATATTTTAATTCGGATTTTATACACTATCATATATTTATGATTAAACAGTCCAAATTAATTTTCCTTTTAACAATACAGAGCACGAAGACCTCCTACGCAGGTCCGCTGCGTGTGTCGAACGAGACACGACGTGTGGCGCGGGGGTTGGGGTGCCCCTAAACTCAAAAGTGAGTGACGGGCCAAAAGCCGGAGTTGGCGGGAGAGCTGGGATATCTCGCGCGCATATTGCCCATTACAATTGTCTTAGGCGGGCTTTGTCAGTGGCCCATTGTCGATGGTATTAACTGCCAACTACCAGACTTCCCCGACAACTGACGAGTCGAACTGTGTACCTGGCTACTAGACAAGTACTCAGCCGGTACTAACTGCCAACTACCAGACTTCCCCGAGAACTGACGAGTCGAACTGTGTACCTGGCTACTAGATAAGTACTCAGCCGGTACTAACTGCCAACTACCACAATTACCCAACAACTGACGAGTCGAACTGTGTACCTGGCTACTAGATAAGTACTCAGCCGGTACTAACTGCCAAATACCACAATTACTCGACAACTGATGAGTTGAACTGTGTACCTGGCTACTAGACAAGTACTCAGCCGGTACTAACTGCCAACTACCAGACTTCCCCGAGAACTGACGAGTCGAACTGTGTACCTGGCTACTAGATAAGTACTCAGCCGGTACTAACTGCCAACTACCACAATTACCCAACAACTGACGAGTCAAACTGTGTACCTGGCTACTAGATAAGTACTCAGCCGGTACTAACTGCCAACTACCACAATTACTCGACAACTGATGAGTCGAACTGTGTACCTGGCTACTAGATAAGTACTCAGCCGGTACTAACTGCCAACTACCACACTTCCCCGACAACTGACGAGTCGAACTGTGTACCTGGCTACTAGATAAGTACTCAGCCGGTACTAACTGCCAACTACCACAATTACTCGACAACTGATGAGTCGAACTGTGTACCTGGCTACTAGATAGGTACTCAACCGGTACTAACTGCCAACTACCACAATTACCCGACAACTGACGAGTCGAACTGTGTACCTGGCTACTAGATAAGTACTCAGCCGGTACTAACTGCCAACTACCACACCCCCGACAACTGACGAGTCGAACTGTGTACCTGGCTACTAGATAGGTACTCAACCGGTACTAACTGCCAACTACCACAATTACCCGACAACTGACGAGTCGAACTGTGTACCTGGCTACTAGATAAGTACTCAGCCGGTACTAACTGCCAACTACCACAATTACCCGACAACTGACGAGTCGAACTGTGTACCTGGCTACTAAATAACTACTCAGCCGGTACTAACTGCCAACTACCACAATTACCCGACAACTGACGAGTCGAACTGTGTACTTGGCTACTAGATAAGTACTCAGCCGGTACTAACTGCCAACTACCACAATTACCCGACAACTGACGAGTCGAACTGTGTACCTGGCTACTAGATAGGTACTCAACCGGTACTAACTGCCAACTACCACACTTCCCCAATAACTGACGAGTCAAACTGTGTACCTGGATACTGTATGAGCAATCAGCCGGTACTAACTACCAACTTCCAGACTTACTTCCCCAACAATTGATGAGTCGAAAGGTGTACCTGGCTACTTCAAAGGTACTCAACCTGTGCTAACTGCCAAATGCCATACTTGCCTTACATACATAGTCAAATTGCTTTTTAATAGGTGTTTACCAAGAGTCAAAAATGGTTAAATACTCATTTTTCTTTGTAAAATGTGTTAATAAAGTATATATTAAGTTAAATAAATTATGGTTTCTTTTTTATACTTTACTAATTATCTTCGCAACCATCTTTACAGGATATCGCCTAACAGTAAAACGCCCTCTAAACAATGCCTCCGACAGAGCCTCTGTCGTGAAAGGGGCTCCAGCTAGGCCATCGAGGAAATGACATCTACAGAGCGTGTGCCTTCTGTCTGGAGAGAGAACGGCTCGTTAAAGGGTTTGCAAACACGGGATAATTAGCGAGCGGCGTGAGGCACAACTGTATTGTGGCGGGAACAAAGCGCGGCAACTTGATTGGCGGGAACAACGGCGCTGTGCTGGAGGCGCGTGTGTGTCGCTAAAACTGCATTGAGATAAGGAAAGGTAGGGTGGAAGCTGGGGAAAATACAGATCCAATGAGACTACAAAGAAGACAATATTTCAAGAAGACGATAGAAGAGAATGATGCTGTAATGAAGATTGCCTATACCGTTCGATAACTGAAATAAATGCTAGGACATTACCTGGCCAAATGAAAGCGTAAAGGTATTGAGATTAAGACATTTGAATAGTCTAATTTTATTCACTCAAACCTTTAACAAGTGATGAATATTGCCTAAACACAAAAATTTCATTTCATTTCGTCTTTATTCGTTTAAAACAAATACAGATAATATGTAATAAACACGTCATGACTAATACTAAAAAACTACAAATAAATTAAAATTGATACAAACTACAGCAAGTCACTTAAATTATGATAAAATTTATCAATAAAATGAGTTTTTATTTTTTTAAAAATAATGGTAGCTTTTCCTCAACCTTGATGTTAAGTGGCAATTTATTATAAATACTAATACAAATATGGTATGGGCCTCTCTCAAACACAGAAGTAGAATGTTCCAAGATGGAAAACATGTTCCTATTTCTAGTTGGGTATTTATGAAAAGTGCCATTATTTGTAATAAAGTTATGTGAATGCTGCCTCAAGAAAATACACACTTCATAACCAATAATACCAGCCAGCGTCAAGATTCCCAACTCTCCAAAGAGTGATCTGTAGGAATCAAATCTTCTCCTATTACTCATTACTCTCAGACACCATTTCTGGAGAATGAAAACTCTATTAAAGTTTGTCACACTTGAAGGGCCCCAAAATATAATACCATATCGTAAAATTGATTCTGCATGTGAGAAATATACAGTACGCAGGACCTCACGACTACAAACCATGGCCAAACGGCTAAGAACAAAACAAATACTTCGGAGCTTCTTACAAACGTGCTCAACGTGACTGTTCCAATTTAGGTTCTGATCAATATAAACTCCAAGGAATTTGACAGATGACTCTTGTTTGGCTTCATCATTTCCCACTTTAATTTTGACTTGGTTTTGTGACCTTTTGGAATTACTCAGGTGAAAGTTAATGAAATTAGTTTAACTGATATTGATTTTAAGTTTTTTTGCAAAAACCATTTGTTAAGAATATCAAGCTGATGATTGGCAATTGAAGTAACAGAGTTTGGAGATTTATCAGAAATAAAAATAGAACAATCGTCATCAAACATAATGATATTTAGAACACTTGAAATTTTTGGGAGATCATTTATATATATTAGAAATAGGACAGGGCCAAGAATAGAACCCTGGGGTACTCCAGACGTAATCGATATATAAGGAGAATAAATGGTTTGATGACCTGACTGGATCTGAACAGTTTGACTCCGATCTGAAATGTACGCTTGAAACAATTTGAGTGCATGACCCCGCACACCATATTTTTCAAGTTTTTGAAGTAGAATATTATGATTTACGGAGTCAAACGCTTTACTTAAGTCACATAAAATACCAAGGGATTGATGGCCTTTGTCTAAAGAGTGTGTGAGGTCATTGAGAAAACTAAAAATTGCTGAAGACGTAGATTTACCCTTTCGGAAGCCATGCTGTTGGATAGATATTATATTATTAGTCTCTAAGAAAGTTACAAGCTTGTAACATAGTAGTAATTCAAAGACTTTAGAAAATGAAGATAGAATTGAAATGGGCCTGTAGTTTTCTGGTAAACGTCAATTTCCAGCTTTGAATAAAGGAATGACTTTACTCAGCTTGAATGGTTTTGGGAAATCACCCAGAAGAAGAAATAAACAAGAAAATTATGGTTACTCATCATATGTTGTTTCTCTTCTAATATCACATTATAGTTATTACATATTTTAAACTATCATAAGCCAACTAAATCCGATAGGAAAAAGAACTGGATCAATTTGGTATATTCAAATGTATGGAGTTCATAAAAAAAAAAAAAATTAGGTAGAAATAACAGCCGTTGACTGAACTTCACGTGATAATTTTTGGTCCTAGCATAAATAATAATAATAATAATTAAAAACCCATTATAAAAATATTATAACATTTTGAAGTGTTGTAAAATTTATAAAAACAAGTTTGAGTGGTCTCTTATTATTCAAAGCAACAATTAACACAAAATAAAGTTACGTTTCTTAAAATTCTGGTTCAATATGTCAAGTTATTGCTATTTACGAAAACAATGCTATTAATCATCAATAAGTTAACTCACTCGCTCGTAAATAATATATCTTTGACTCTTCATATAAAACAGATGATATTCTTTAAAAAAAAAATAAATTTCTCTAGTTTTCTTCAATATTCATTTAGCTTTATCTTCAAACTGAATTTCATTTTCATCCCCTGGCTGAGAGCCTCTAACAAGTTTACTTTTGGGTTTTAGAGAACAGCTGTTTTATTATCCTTTCGAATTAACCCTTTACTTCAATATGCCTCCTTAAGAAAGAGATACCTTCCGCTTTTCTTCCTCCCTGAACTGACCACAACAAGCTACCGACGTAGGTGGTCCAGGTTGTTTGTTGTCAAGTTTCCGTTTCGCTGCTCAAGCACTCTTGCAGCAAGGGTCCTCAGGCGTGCGCCCCTTCCCTCCCCTCAGGCTCGCTCCAGGGGTTCTGGGGAGACACTCGTTAATCTCTACTAATCACCATTTACCTTGTTCTAGTTAAAAGTTCTTTTTAACATAATTACAGTAGTTTTTCCAATAAGCATTAACGTATTGGCATAAATGGTAAACAAGTAAAATGGCACAAAACGCAAGTTAAAAATGCAATTTGTGTGTTTGGTAAACTGTATGAACTTGAAATATTGTGTCTTATAAGTCCTTAAGATAGCGCCAACAGAAAATTCGAGTTTACCGACATATAGGCAATTTAAAATTTAAGAAATTTGATTTAGTGGCTCTGAGGGAACGTGAAAATGATAATAGAGATTTATAATTGTGGTAACGAAGGTATCTACTTGACTGGCACACCGTTCGACTGTCAGTTGATGACAAGATAGATTGAACTGGTTCAAGGCTAGTAAACAGGACCCTGGGACTGGTTGGCCTATGTACAAAAACAGGTCCTTGAACGAGGCTGCTTTTAGAGTACCCAACAGATTTGATAAGAAAAATACTCCCTTCTCAAATGCGATTATATATTAAAAAATATGCAAAGCCTCTATAGAATGGAAGATTACATCCTTTTAAACAATTTAAAATCATTCAATACTATCTATAAGCTTATCATTAAATATTTTCGAAAATATTTTTGAATGGAGGTTTTTTTTGAATTTCCTATTCCTGAAAGATTTTAATCTGATTACGTCCACTATCCCAGTACTGATGATGGGTCCAATCTGTCTGGAAGGCGGAACAGCTTACAACCTTGTTAGGCAATAAAGGGTCTTCACAAAAAGCCAGAAATGTTAGGCACTGGTCAGCTGTTCCTTCAATATTCTAAGAGCAGGGAAGCGGAAACTTGCCCTCCCTTTCTCGAAAATAAATCCTTGTCCTCTGACCATCTTCAGCCGTTTCTTTTCTCTCTAAACACGTGCTACAGCTTGAAAAAATCAGTGGTTTTCAATCCAAGGTTTAAGGCTCATACATATTTTGGAGTGTTTTTTTACAAAAGGGGCAACGCTTTAGAACAATTCTATAGAAAGAAAATGTAGAAATTCTACTTGTGAATGTGCAGTATTAATATTTGTGTACATAAAATACATTTTTTTGTACTGTGATAAACATGAATAGTACACCCATATTGCCAATGATCCGTAATATTATGTAGAAATATGCAAAAGCCAAATATAATTATCAAACTCATTAATTAGGAATTAATAAATAGGTACTGACATAGTTTGTAGGTAAGTTATGACATAGTTCGTAGATAACTTATTCTGACGTAACATAACGTAATAACAGAATTCAACCCACATGCATTTTTTTTTTTTAATTCTAAAACTAATATAATATAATAAGCCTGCAACAGTTGTTCCCAAATCAACAATACAGCGATGGAAATCGATAGCCTCTATAGTCTAGAGTCAGAGGGCTAAAACATGTTTTCTATTTTATTAATAAATTATCTTCTTATCCGTCTCCTGAGGATGCTTCATCCGCAATGTAGAGGTATAATCATGTCTGAGGTTTCTGTATTGTGGTAGTTGGGAAAAAAACAAAACTGTAAGTAATTCATACTATTCTTATAAATTTGTAAAACTAACCTATTCTTAAAAATTTATCCTACTTAATATAACATTCATTTTTCATTGTATCTAAATCGGATAAAAATATGCCAATGTCATTGTCACCCATCCCAGGCTTGTCAACAACAAATACCAACGATTCATATCTAATGCAGATCCCAATGCAAACTTTTTCTGAACATTTTTCTAAAGCAAAATACACCTTATGATAGTTTTATTTATTATTCAGTAGACAAATTATTTTGCTTGTTCCTTTCTCTCGTCTAATAGTTCAATTTCAAGATGTACTATTGGCTGCATCTACATCATAAAACAGTGTGTGAAATTGTAAAAAATACTAAAACGTTGATATTAATGGGCCCAAAACAGAACCTTGTGGAACAACTCTACCCTGCTAAGTCCAGCTTGTTGGCAATAAAATCTTCGTAAATCACTCAGTTAATTGGGCCAACCTTTTTTTAGCAGCCATCCAGGAGTAGTCGGAAGGCACGTGGCGCTCCAGGCGCCAGCCAGGAACACGGCTGGGGATGAGCGCGTGCTGGAGTCTCCATCTGGTCGGACTATGGACATCAACCGTTTCCACTGAAACCCTCATTTTGACGTCCAAATTGAGTTTTAAGTGGCATCTCAAGATACGGTTTCCTGGATAAAGACCTTTCCTCTCTGCTTCTTTATCACGCAAGTATTTCAGACAGGTTGCTTAGGCTACTTCTTTCAGAGGTTATAAATTCGATATCTGAAAGGAATATCAAAATACGAGGTTATCTAGGGTAGCAAATACCAAAATAACCCCATCTAATATATTATGTAAGAAAGATCTCTGATGTGCCCATTTTAAAGATTCGGCCTATTCTCAAGGATATACAGGAAAGCTTTCGGCCTTTCCAATAAAAATTTACCGTTTATAAAATATACAAAGCTGGGACTTTTCCGTTAATTCACCACCACTACTTTTTTATCGGAATTACGGTTACTTTAGATTAGGTGGCTACTTAAGTTGATCACAAACTGATAAATCCAGTGATTGACTTACCGCCGAATGCGCTTTCCGTGTGTAATTTCTTGGAAAGAGATAAGATAAGGCCAACGATATCCGATTTTTAGCGGATGAGGAATAGCACAGTGGACGTAAAAATGATTTGGGAACAGTTTTTAATTAATTAAATAATTAATTAAATAGTTAATAATTAATTAAACTGAGTTTTCTTCCTTTTTTGACTTGTCAAAATCTAGTCTATATAAATAAGACTTGCGTATGTAATACATTGCTTATGGTAAAGTCAGTTTTACATATTAACACCAGAGAACTGGAAACGAGCCTTTATCACTTTCTGACTGTCGGTAATGCTTCCTTTGGCCATTTTCACGGGAAAATGAGATAAGATTTTTATTAAATTTTGTATTATAATTATAAACAGTGACAAAGTCTTGGAAATTCACTTTACTCCCCCTCAAAGTCTCCTTGGGCAACATGTTATTCCTATTTACACAGTCACCAATAACGGGTGGCTCTGACATAATTTATATTATGTTTTGACGTTTAATAACATCTATAACAAAAATGTTTTACAACTGAATATTTTCCACAGATCAATATTTTATTTAGTTTATTGCATTTTGGCATTCTTTATTAATTGCAGGAATATATTCTTTAAAATTGGGCGTTCTTGTTGCATTTGAACTTATTAAAAATTCTTACGTTGCAGTTGCAGGACTTAAAATAAGTTCAAGTGTTCAACTTCTAAACAGTTCGTTGAACAAACAGATATCTGCTTTAATAAGCTTATATTTCTATTCTGAATAAAAAATAAATATTCAGGAAGTCAATAGTTCTTTCATTATGTCTCTCTATTTACCCGATGACCTACTTGTCATGATATTTAAATAAATACATAGTAATCAATTCAGGCTTCTGTGTTATGATTACATTTGTATTCTTTTCACGTGACAATAGGTTTCTCGAAAGAGTTACTTAACTGCCAATAACACAACTGTTTTGTCAAGACGACTACTTTGTGAGTTTAAAAATAAGTCATTCCAGAAAACTAAGATAAAATAAATTAGGTCGTTTGAAATTGGTCTTTCACACCCAGTTGTGACAAGATAAGATAAGGTCAACTGATAAGGAATGGTCAGTCCTGCGCTATCGGCTCCGGAAGGCTCATTCGGTCACGCGCTCTGCTTATAGTTAATTAAACATTTTCAAAACATTAACATGCTAGGATTTGATGGGCAGACATAAGTTGCTACTTAACGCTCCTAACTGAGCTATTTTCTGAGAAACTTGAGCAATACGTATTTATAAAAACCATAGGATCTTTTTCGTTAATTCACTACCACTTGATAAATATTCTATTGCTCCAAAAACTGTTTTCCACTCAGTTTTACGGATAATGAATTAGCGGTATTATCCGTTACGAAACCGATATCGCTGGCCTTATCTTATCGCATTTCGAAAACTTAACCCTCGATCCGGTCACTATATTTTTCAGTATTGGGTCGCGATTTTTGGCCAATTTGTAAGATGTTTTTATAAAATTCATAAAAATAAGTAAATTGTAATAAAACTACTTGTTTATGGTATAAAAATGATCTCAAGAATGTAGACTACCAGATAATGTATAAAAACGTAACCTAAAGATATTTTTGATTTTTTTATGGTACGTTACTTTGGAATTTTTTTTTCATAAGTCGTGAAATGGGGTGGGGGTACCCATTGGATACAATGTTGTGATAATAAATTTTAAAATGTGACATAATAAAAATGTCCTAAATTTTATCTAGTTTCAGAAAATATATACATTATATACGTTTAGAAGTATACAATATGTCTTATAAATTTATAAATGGATTCAATACAAAACCTAAAAATTTGTTGCCACGGTAACAGCAACAATGAAAAATATTTTATAAATTTTCTATAAACACTACAAAGTTGATTTATATTTTAAAATTTAGCTAGAAATATGCTCTATAACGGATTTATTACAACGATTTATAACGGATAATTACAACAGAAAAACCAAGTATTTACTGTGAGTGCAAACAAACAACGAATCGTACAAAGCGTCCAATATGGCGACAACGTGAATTCAATAGCTACTTTCACAAAGCCGTGTAAATTATCGATTTAAAATAACCGACTATTAAGTTATAAAGAATTATTCGATGTTTAACGTAGTTTCCGAATAGATCAAAATCATTGCCGTAGCTTGTCATATGCGCATTCTATGACCTGTTTAGGGAAGCGCGGCGTGAAGTTCGCAATTGCGAACTTGCGCGTTTTAGCAACGCCAAAACAGTTCGCAAATGCGGACTTGCCCAGATGGAGGGTTAAACACGGAGAGCGCATTCGGCGGTAAGTCAGTCATTGGACTAACCACTTTGTGATGAACTTTAGTAGCCACCTAACCTAACCTAACTGTTATTTATTAAATATAAAAAATAACCCGTGTATTCCTGAGAAGTAGACATTTAAAAGTCTAAAGAGGATAGATATATCCACTGTTTTTTGTCCAAATCCATTAACACTTCCTAAACCTAACCAATGTTATAACATTCTCTTAATTATTACCTCAAAACAAATTGCATTCTTTTCACAAGTACATTTACATAAACGCTCGCTCCTCGTTTCTTCTAGGTAAATAGTCTGTCTACGTTGGTTGTTCAGCGTTTTGAAAAACCAATTTAGTTTATGTTTGGAGTCATTAACAGAAATACCATAGCCATGCTTCTTCTTGAATTAGTTTTCTTTTTTTTATCCTTCAGCAAGGCATAAAATGAACAAAAAATTAGGCTAGATAATTCTTAGATAAATACAAATTGTACTCAGTTTTTAGTAACATTAAGGTTCACTGTAACGTCGTATCACTTATGATTTATTACTGTGTCGTTGTAGGCCTGTGATCTGTGCAACTGTGATAAGTTAAATAATGCATAGACTTATCACAATTCATAGACTTGTCACTTGCATTTGCGACAAGTTTTGTAAAACTGAATTGTGGAAGTTTAAGTTTCCAAAAAAGTATTGAACTAGGTACAAAAAACCATATTTGTTTTAAATCATCTCCGATCGATCTCACCGATAACATAATTTTCAAAATCATCAATCATTACCGCCTAAACAGCATATCCGGTTACCCATTGAAACTTCTAATGCTATAAACGGATCTGCTTTTCACTTAACAGGGATAAAATATCCTGTCTGCCTAAGGCAAAAAGAGGGGAGGGGCATTATGCTGAGTACAATGAAGTGAAACTAGCTTATCGGGCATCTGAGGATGTCACCCTACTGGAAATTGATACTGTAAGGGTTGGGGGGAGGGTGATTCAATAGAAAGGGCGGGCAAGGCAGCCATTTTAACGGACGCCATTCTGTGACATGTTGTACGGACACAGGCTTAACGTATTGTATATTATAAGTAATGTTGTCGACGGGGTCCCTCAAGGGTCTACGCTTGGCCCCTTACTATTCTTCCTCGTACATAATACAGCTGTCAGCACGGCGGACCGCCCCTGAATTGAGTATAGTCCTCAGTTCAAATTTGGTACGCTTGTAAACACATCTGCATTGAAAGATTTATCTGTCCTTCCAAATGAATATGTGATTAAAATTAGTTTTACCAACGAAGGGTTGAACTGGCAGATTTCAACAGTTAACATACTGTGGATTTTATGATGAACATTTTAATAATGTTAAAAACGTTTATGATACTCAAAATTATATGTACAATGCAGACGCGTTTTTCATAAATACAACACTAAAAATCTCATCGTCGTCAAATTCTAACGATTAATCTGTTTAGATAACATACGTTTTTTTACCCCTATTGTGAAATTAATGACCTTGGGACAGTTCAGCCACAACGTTCAAAATCGACAAGGGCCAAACTAACTTTGCAAATTCGAGGGATAGCAA
Source organism: Stictocephala bisonia (assembly GCA_035578905.1). Classification (NCBI taxonomy): domain Eukaryota; kingdom Metazoa; phylum Arthropoda; class Insecta; order Hemiptera; family Membracidae; genus Stictocephala; species Stictocephala bisonia. The sequence goes on from JAQJVL010000146.1 coordinate 717,901, forward strand.
AAGCCCATGATTGCTGGAGTTTGGGCCGATCAGTAACATCTAATGAGGAGTGAGTGGCATTGTTTTTGGCGTAGTAGACATTTTTACATTACTGTGGTAACAAATATTATTAAGTACCAGCTGTTGTAATACTTCTCACGGTGGTAACTATGGAAGGTGGTTTGGTCACTTTAGGAGAAGAATTCAGGGTATTGGTCTAAGTGAACTACAGACCTCGCACCCCACTCCCACAACTTAACTCTGGGCTTGGCAGCCAGAGTGAGATTTTTTACTAGCCACAAGGGAATTGTGTATAAACACAGAGAAGAGGGAAACAGAGGTCGCATCCAATAGCGAGTTAAATGTGTATCGAGTAGTTTGGCGAGGCGTTGCCAAAATGTCCACCCTTTATTACCCCCAAATCTTCAAGAATTTATTACTACATACAGTATGTATACAGATGTACTTCAGTTGCAATCTAATTATGACTGGCCATCGAGGCGTTCGCTGAGGTCAGAAGAAAGTTACCTCTGTATATTTTTCTCTGCGCTATAAATTTATTAATAACAACTGACTGGCACGGCACTTACAGAAACCAGTTGGTTCCATCATTAATAGGCATATTAATTGATGTAGCTTTTATAGTAAGGTAATGTATGGAATTGTCAGTACAAGCTGGTTAGGATTTGAAACGATTCATGCTTCTTTACTAACCTTGCCATGCTCTTTTTCGAAGTCGCACTCCCTGGCGGCAGGACTGAGGTGGTATCCGTTGGCAGAGAAGTTAAAGTACAGCTGCAGGTTGGTGCCGTTTGCGACAAACGCCTGAACAAACACATAAACTATCATCACATAACATTCTAAAACAACAAGCCTTAGAACAAACGTGTAATATAAAAATAAAACAGGGATCAAACACACAAATTTTTGGGGACTTTTAAAGTTTGCCGTTTCCTAAACTGCCAAGGCACCTCTGGAAAGTTGACAGTCTTAGCCTATAGCCATTCAAATCTACCGATTTGACTTCAGAGCGCAGCTTCGACAAATGGTAAACTACGAGTACATCGGGAACACTTATACCAATGGAGTGACAATTTCTTTAAATAATTTTATCAACTTTACAAACATTTTCCATCGACTATTTGCCACTATAAAACGGGAAGCCACGAAATACAAGGTAAAACATTACAAAACATTACAATTATGCCTAAGCTATACATGTACGTAAGCAAACAATTTCATTTTGATAAAATGTACGTTTTGATATATTCAAGCTTCTTATCCAGAACCGACAAAGATATGATATTTAAAAAAATATAGTTATGAAACTGTTTTATAAGTTGTATGAGTCAGTTGTGTATGGTCTCTTTAAATGCGGTAATTTGATGGAACTATTAGAACACGTACCGCTTATATCTTTGAAAGTGCCATGCGAGAATTTTGTTTACTTTTATAGTTATAGCCTTGTACATTTTTTCGGTAAAAAGATATTGTGTGCCTTATACGTTAAAATTGATTTGTGTTGACAAAAATATCATCAGGTGATTGTTAAAACAGTTACATTGTTGTGTAAAACTCAGAATTTGCTATTTCATTGCAGTAAATTTTGGAGTAACCTATACCTCAATTTAGCATATTTATTGTTCAGAGAAAAAATTAACTAAGCGTGCTGTTTTATAAAAAATTTAAAGATGCACGCCAACAGGAAGCACTTGACAATAAGTATACGTCTGCATTACAAATTCACCCTTACCTGGATGATGGGCGTTTTTTGGATAAAATGGAAAAGGTTGTTTAAAATTGAAGAAACCATTTCACTCTGTCGTTTCATGTAAATCTTAAATATTATATAAATTTATAAAAACGAAAATGTTTGTTTCTCGAGTCCGACCCACCTATATTCATTTACAATTATATAAATACAAATATATATAGACCTATATATTGGAAAACCATTGTAAGCCAATGGTTGCACATTTAAGGTTTTTTTCTTGATGTATCAAGCTCAAATTTTATTTCCTGTGTTCTATTTATTCTTATTTAATTTTGTTTTCTTACTTACTGGATGTTGTTTTTCATGTTGCAGAATTCTTCAAATGAGTATAGTACAGCATCATTTAAGTACTGTCTTAATTTTATCTTAAATTTATTAACGTTATTTTGTTTTTTATAATTTTAGGTAAAAACCAAAAAAAAAAATGGTCCCATGTATGTTATTTTTGTTGTATAAAAATTTAGATTATGATGTGAATTTCTTTTATTTTACTGTAATTATGTATATGAAAATTATCATTAAGTTTTGTTGACTTTTTTATGAATAAAATTATGTCGTAAATGTATTGCCAATAATTGTGAGCATTTTCATATTTTTGAAAATGTTTTTAACTGATTGATCATATTTTAACTTGTTCATGAGTTTAATTGCTCCTTTTTGTAGTTTAAAGACTTGATCACGATTTTGTTTACTGGTTGTGTCATATAAGCAAAAGCCATAAGAAATATGTGAATGTATATATGAATAATAAATCGGTTATAATGTTACATAAAATTACATTCTGTAAAGTACATATATTTCTGACTTTATATTATAAATTTTGTTTAAGTGTTCGTTCTAAGTTAAATTTTGGTCTATGTTCAAACTAAGGAAATTTGTGCCATTTTGTTTTTAAATATTTTTATTATTTAATATAATATTATATGGTATGTCTATCTTATTGCTTTGTATAGTGTTAAAAGAAAATAATTTTATTTTTTCAATATTTAAACTTAAGTAATTAAAAAAAATAGGATAGTGTTTGTTAGTTCAATCTTTGATAGATATTCAAATTCATTTACGTCTTTTGTTGATAGTTTAAAATTGGAGTATTAGAAACGAATATACTATATTAGAAAATAATAGCTATGCAGGGTGTCCATAAAAATAATACCTATGCAGGGTGTCCATAAAAATAATACCTATGCAGGGTGTCCATAAAAATAATACCTATGCAGGGTGTCCATAAAAATAATAACTATGCAGGGTGTCCATAAAAATCTTTCAAGACTTCGAGATATGGTTACATAGACGAAAACTAAGAAAAACGTTCCCGTAAATATTATCTTCCTCGTACTAGTATGAGGAATAATACGCTCTAATTCAGTACGGAGTGTCAAGTTCCTACTTTGTACTTTGCACTAGATTAGGTCTTCTTATTCCTTATTAATTTTCCAGGTTTGAAAAATATCATATGATAAATTATATTTTAAAAAAACACATCCAGACTGACAGACGGATAACTAAGCGTTTTAGAACACATGTTTATAGGCTCTTTTTTCTTAGGTTTCGTGTAAGTATCATATCCCGAAGTCTTGAAGGTTTTTAATGAACACCCTTACTTATTTACAATTCGAAATTGACGATATCAAATGTAATGGTTTAAGTAAATATATACTTGTGTTTGTTTAGGCCTGAATATGTAGGGAGAGCATTAACAATTTTATGATATTCAATTATAGAACATTTTCTTTTTCTGGTTGTAGACATTTGCCGAAGTTTGATTACTTAATTTTTTTTAATACGTTGTGAATAAAAGACTAAACATAGTATGTATTTGTTCAGCGCGCTGTGTTGAAGGTCGGCCTCTGACGTCATAATTCAGCATATACAGACCATGTGAGAGAACAGCATCCTCTAGTGTATTAGCCTTTATATCGAACAATATTCTATCGCAAATTACGTAAAATATCGGTTTACAAGTTTAACATTAGTCTAATGCAGGTTATATCCAAGATGGCCAGAGTAGACGAATTTTTCCTGAATCCAAACTGGTACGCAACAATGTACTGTCTGCGAACCAGTTTGGATTCAGAAAAATTCGTCTACTCTGGATGCCATGTTCAGGTTTTGTTTCTAATGTGGTCGAAGCTCTTTTTTTACATATTACTACTTTACATGTATGGGAGGGCCTGTGGGTCAATACCACCGTACGTGTATGGGTGGGTTCATACATAGTGGCCTGTAATTATGGGCAGGTATTTTCTGAGATAAATATATTTTGTTTATTTTCTGGCCAGATACTAATGTTGATCTTTCTGCATGAAACATTCCTGCACGTGTGTAGGTGGGCGGGTGAATGCCACTGTAAGTGTATGAGTGGGTGGGTGGGTTAATGCCACCGTGCGTGTATGGGTGGGCGGTTGGACAAATGCCACCAGACGTATATTACTACCACAGGAGCACACTTTTGGCATATTTTTAGACCGGAATAAGGCATTTGACATGGTAAACCATGACATGCTATTACACAAGCTACAACGACTTGGTATAAGAGGTCTGGCATATCAGTGGTTATCGACTTATCTTATCGGCCGAAGCCAGGTTGTTAAGATTCCTTTTCTGGACGATTTGGGATGTCTGGGTAGTAGGGTGAGAACAATGTGAGAACAGGTGTCCCCCAAGGTTCAGTATTGGGACCTATTTTGTTCTTATTATGTATAAATGACATATTCCATAGCATAAGAGGCGGAAATATTTGTCTATTTGTTGATGACACCTCATTCAATCTTTCCCATAAAAACCTAGAACATCTTGAAGTCGAAACATTTATTCAATGCAGTGCTCTTTTGCAATGGTTTGTGTCTGTTGATTGACTACAACCTAAAGTATCACCATCACATTGATAAGGTATGTAGGAAAATAAGCAGTGGTATTTTTGTTCTTCGTAGACTCTCTTATTATGCTAACAGAGATATACAATTAGCGGCTTACTATGGTTGTATTTATCCTCATATGGTATACAGCCTTCCAATATGGGGTGCTGAATCCACTGGTACTAAGCGGGTCTTTCGTTTGCAGAAGAGGGCCTTAAGGGTTATTCTGGGTTTTAAAAAATCCCAATCCTGCAGAGGCATGTTTACTTTAGCTAACCTATCGGTGTTTTCGACCGAATTAACTTTTTATTAAAAAAGAACAGAGATTTGATGTAAATGAAGGTAAATAAGTACATTACATAGTATCTGAAATGTTTATTGACATAAAAACATAGCTTACCCTAAAAAAATACAAAATAAGGTTATGTAACTAAAAAGATAAAACGATTCTTGATAAAAAGATTCTACTGTCACAGATCTTAGGCTTGATCATCTTCACTTTCTTCTCCGTCATTCCCAGCACAAGCCAGACAAAGACGCGTACGGGTATTGTTGACCCATCCACCCACCCCATACACGTACGGAGGAGGTATTGACCCACCCACTCACCCATATGTGTACGGTGGTATTGATGTACAGTGGTACTGATTCTTTCCCTCGTCTGTACAACCTAGAAGTGTCGTACGTTTTTAAACAAACCATCCAACTTCACGCACATAAAACAGATTCTAATTATACATTGAGAAATTTCAACAAAATACCAACTCCAAAACACCGCACTACATTTTTTGAAAAACAAATTTCTGCATCTGCGGTAAAAATATTTAATAACCATCCATCACATCTTAGGGCTCAGTCCTCACTAAAAATGTTTAGAAAAATGTTAAAGGACTTTCTGTTAACTAAGGAGTATTACTCTATAAGTGTCTTCCTAGCTGATAAGGAAAATTGTAGATTATATGAACTGTTTGTAATTATTGAAACATTATATTATATTTGACTGTTGTCATACAATGTTACATTGTTAATCGACAATAAATATTTTGATTTGATTAACACAGCTCAATATTTCAATATACTAGATAAGACAATTAAAACAGTTTGTACTTACGATTTCCGTGTGTCCTTCTCGACAGCCATTTTGAAAGCGAACAACTCTTTCTTCCTGGGGCCGATCCCTGTACCCCGTGTACCGCACCTGAAATAAAACAACCCTGTCAAAATATATATAGCCAATAGTTATATATTATCTATATCAGTGGTTTCCAACATTTTACATGCTTGGTTTTAACCAAAGATTCATTACTAATAAGTCAAGAAAAATAAAATAAAAATGGAGCCTAAATGAAAGTCTCAATCTTTAGTTTTATTCTTTAGACCAGGGGTCAGCAACTTCTTTAAGACTTCCAGGCATGGCAACGTGACCTGCACATTATCGCTTTTATAAATTATTTAGATATTGTCTAAGTATATAAAAACCAAATACCACTGACTGACTCACTCATCACGAAATCTAAAAAACCACCGAACGGATTTAACTTACACGAATTTATAAAGGAAGTTAGCTTTAGTATCGAAGGGACCCACTAAGAAAGGCCTTTTCGAAATTCCAATCCTAAGGTGTATAAACAGCCCCTCAGTTTATTTTTTTCCACAAGAATAACATTGGTTTGGTTTTAGCCAATTTATAGACTAAAGAACAGCTGTTTTATAAATAAATAAACATGTTTATTTTGTATGTTTGCCATTATCCTATTCATTGATTTTAGTTAGTTTAATAGAATAGCATTAAGAGTTTTATCTTGAGGTGTTAAACAAAAACAAATGAAATGAACACGTTTAAAATAGGCAAGTAATACCATTGGATATTTATACTAATAAATACGTGTAACGGAAGTAGTGTGAGTGAGATACTGTAAATAAGTTTAATATTGTTATATCATGTTATATTTTTAATCTACTTTTATTTGTAGTCAAAAGTTACATGCCGAGTCCGAAGTGTATCGAGTGCAGCAAGAGCCGGGGTTGGCACGCGAAGCGTGCAGGGGTGTCCCCTAGTAAATAATAAATTAAATAATTTATTTTAATATAACACTTAATATTGTGGTATTTGTAATAAAATGTTTTTAAGGCCTATTGAAGTTACTGTTAGAATTAATAGTAATTGTGTTACACTATTATTCATTTCAATTTCACTATAAACATGTATTCATAGTTTTACAGTATTGCTTTAGTTTATAATTAGCCCATCAGTGTTTTGTTATTAGGCCTATATAGTTTTATTTCTATTTCTAATCTCAATCTTAATAATCTTGTACTTTTAATTTGTAAAATAATGCTGCAACGATAGACTCCTCCCCGCTAACGGGCCAATAATCTATGCGGGGAGTAGGATATATTGATACGAACGTTTGTATAATATGGCATTGTGTTTGAATAGGCCTAAATAAAAATATATAGAGCTAAGTTGTGTGTTATAAGTAGAAATTAGATAAATTAGTTTTAACTAGCTTTATTAGTTATAAAACAACACGAGCAAAAAACTGAACAAATTGTTACAATTAAATCGGTTTAATTGCTCAAATTATTTAATCATAAATGTTGATTAAAAATCATTATTGTCATTCAAATAGAGATACGAGAAAATAGTGTAGTAGGTATTCACGCGAGCCTGCTTATAAGAACGGTTTTTATATTATTTTTTTATGCTCAGTGGTTACTGTGCATTGTTTGTTCAAAATCGAGTATACATAATTTTGAATCACACAGTGTAGGTCCAGTCAGTTATTTTTGGAGCACCAGGTCGTGTTTTGACTCCTGGCTTAGCCTTACAACGCCGCTATTTCTGAAAACAAGGAAATGGCTGGAGAGGATTAACTAAGGGTTATTCCAGGGTTAAGGGTCCTACGGGTCCTTGGGGACTGACAGCTGGAGAGACAGGGTCACGTTCTTGAGGCATTCTCACGCTAATAGACGGTTACAGAACGTTTATTTTAACAATAGTTTTTAGAAGTTAGGCTAAACTACAGAGAGAAAAGAACCAGAAGCCTCTTCTTATAGCTGCATCGAACGCATCTGACGCAGTTAGTCTATATACAGAATACAAATAATGTATATCTTTATATATCTGTATTAATAATTAATACGTTTATC